>BQMF02000759.1:0-125859 GCA_027922465.2 Turritopsis dohrnii | reverse complement strand
TTTTCATTTAGAATAGTACAAGTTATTAGATATACAGTATGTAGTTAGGATATTAGGATATATTAGAATATATGGCTACATACTTTCAAAACAGTTGGCTTAAAGATCCATCATTTTCATCCTGGCTTGAAAGAGGTCCTGATGAAAAGAGTGCTAAATGTAAAAAATGTCAGGTGTCTTTTAGCCTTTCCAATATGGGGAAAAGAGCCCTGAAGAGCCATATGGGAGGTAAAAAGCACGTCACAAAAGCAAAGCCAGTTACATGCTTTTTTCAAGCAGTTCCACTTAAGAATAATCCCAATGCTGCAACTACGACAACTTTGTCTAAGCTGACCGTTCCGAAACAAACTGTTTTAAGGTGTGATCAAACGGAAAAACTAAAGCTGAAATATATTGGACATTGAATGTCGTAGCCAACAATTACTCTCTGAATTCTTGTGATGATAACAACAGCCTTTTCACTGCCATGTTTCCAGACAGCGAAATTGCCCAGAAATATCAAATGGGAAAAGCCAAACTAGCATACATAATAAATTTTGGTATTGCACCATATCTCAGAAGTATTTTGATTAGCGATATAAAATTGTCACCATTCTTTTCAATCTCTTTTGATGAGAGTTTAAATGACTGCTTTCAGAACTGTCAAATGGATGTTATTATGCGTTTTTGGAATGAAAAGTTAAACCAAGCAAGTACAAGGTATTACGATTCCAAATTCATTGGTCACCCCACTGCAAAAAATTTGCTTGAATCATTGAACCATTCTATTGAAAATTTGAATCATAACAGTCTTACTCAACTGGCCATGGATGGCCCCAGGGCAAACTGGGCCCTGTATGACCTTCTCTGCAACCAACGAGAATTGGAAGAGAACCCTACCTTGATTAACATCGGTAGTTGTGGACTCCATATTATACACGGTGCATTTAAGAATGGAGTTCAAGCTACAAATTGGAACATTAATAAATTACTCAAGGCTTGTTTTGCATTATTTCATGATTCTCCAGCCAGACGAGCTGATTTTGTAAGTGTTACTGGTTGTGATATCTTTCCTTTTGCTTTTTGTACGACTCGCTGGGTCGAAGACAAAAAAGTGGCTGACCGTTTACTGCAAATATGGGACAAAATGAAAGCAATTATTAAATTTTGGGAAAGTCTTCCCAAATCTAAACCTCCACAATGTCAAAGCTACTTAACTGCACTAGAGGCAACTAAGGACGAACTAGCAATGGCGAAGCTCCAGTTCTTCAGCTATGTTGCTTCTCTTCTTCAGCCCATGTTAGTAAAGTACCAAACGAATTGGCCCATGATACCATTCTATTTTCAAGATTTCATCTTTTTAATTAAAGATCTCATGAGACTTTTTGTGAAGCCTGAAGTTTTAAACACCATTTCAACAGGAAAGCAACTTCAAAAATTTGACTTTACAAAGAAGGAAAACTTGCTCCCACTTGATTCAGTAACAATTGGTTTCTCTGCAGAATGCACTTTAAAGGATATCAAAAAGAAGGACGTGCTACCAACAGACGTGTTAAAGAAATTTATTAAAGAATGTAGACTGCTACTCATTACTCTCCTAGAAAAACTGTTTGAAAGAGGCTTAACTGGATCATCATTCCTTAAATCAGCAGGATGCATTAACCCAGCATTAATTTCCACCACTTCGCACGAAAAGGTACTGAAGCAAATGAAACAGGTGCTTCATCATCTGTTGTCATGCAAGTTTATTACCTCTGTTGACTGTGATGTTGCCCTACAACTGTTTTCATCATTGCTAAAGGAAAGTTCTACAAGTTTTCTTGCATCTTTTAAAGAGTTCCAGAGTGACAAAATACGCTTGGATGACTTTTTCTTTCATACGTTACAAGTTGGTTCATCATACAAGGGACTGTCCAAGGTTTTAAAGCTAATCTTCACTTTAAGTCACGGTCAAGCGGCAGTGGAGAGAGGATTCAGTATAAACAGTGGTATGCTTTTTGATAACATGAAAGAACGTTCACTGACATCACGCCGTCTTATAAAGGATTACCTTGTGGCACAAAATTTAAAACCACATCAGGTTAGCATCCAAAGTGAAATGATTCAATCAGTCCGTAATTCACACATGAAATACCTCGCCTACCTGGAAGATGAAAAGCAACAAAAGAAGAAGAAGGTTGAAGACACCCAGTTAAACTTACTAAATGATGAAATTACTGTGTTAGATGACAGAAAAAAAGTCTTGAAGGAATTATGTGATAATTACAACAAGGAGTTTGTCGAGTATGCGAAAAAAGCCGGAGAGCAAACTGATTTTACGAAAATGAAAGTATATCTAACTAAAGGAAATGACTTGAAAAGAAAAGCAGAAGATAACGAAAGTGAACTTAATAAACTTGAGGAGACATTGTCAGTATTGTTAGAACAGAGAAAGAAATTAAGAGGAAATTAGTACTTTTGTAACAGGGATTAGCTTTTCATTTGTTTGGATTATATACTTTGTAGAGCTTTTGATGGGTGCCATTTTAAGAGGTAATTAATAACTGAAATAATGGCTATAAAAACAACATTTTTTCATGCTCAATAAGATTTAGAGCAAGTGGTACTCAAAATTGCCCTCATTATGACCCTGGTTTGTTATGGATGTGTTTTTTCTCTTTGCTGTACGTCGAAAATCAGGGGAAATCAGGGAAATTTTGTTTGAATTAAGGGTAAAATATCAGGGGAAATCAGGGAACTTTTTGATAAAATTTTAATAGAAACCCTGTTGAAATATGTTGGACTGTGAGGTAAAATCGAAAAACATTTGCAGCTGGAAGGTCAAAATAGTGGCAGCAATTCAGAGAATAACACATTCCAGTTGAAAAAGCAGACAGGTACCCTCTCAAAATTGATTGCGTATACCAGCATCATTACAACAAAACTTAATTCAATAAAATCGTTATTATTCAAGTTGCCTTGATATAGGAATGGACATAAGAAGGACACAAGTTGTACGTTTATAGTATATAGGCTAGTCTAAAGGTAATATACACTAAGGTTAGTAAGTTAGTAACAAAAAGCATAAATGTTCATTATCTCCTTTGCCCTATAGCTTCCTTTAACCCAGGGGCATTGAAGTCCTGCAAGTTTTTTAGGGCTCTTGGGATATGTTGTGTTGTGTCGATTGTATTCTCTGAAGGGGTTGTGATAGGTGCCGTAACAGGAATATCGTTCCTCACCTCTAAAGGTGGTTCTTCAGGATTTGTTGGTGGTTCTTCAGGATTTGGCGGTAAAGGTAGTGCTGTGTCTTGAGACTTTTGGTCTCCTTTGGATGGTATTATGTCTGATGTTAGCTTTTCAATTTGTCTGATAAACCTTCGATTTTGCAGCGTTACTCTGCCAGAGGGGAACATTCTAATTTGATATTGGCGATTTGGTAGCACCTCAACTATTTGACCATACTTATCCCAATGTTTGCGGTTTCTAACGTTCTGTACAACGACATTGGCCCCAATAGGGAGAGCTGGAAGGTCATGAGCATGAGCGTTGTAATTTTCCAGTAATTTTTGGTTCCTAGAAGCATAAGCATGTTCACGGTCATTAGCAGTTATTATCCAATCTCGGTGTGGGAGGTAATGCGTAGGGTGGGCTGGTACTCCATCTCTTAGGTTTCTGTGGAGGAGTATTTGTGCAGGGCTTAAATTGATTTCAGGTAGGGGTGTGTTTCTATATTGAAGTACTGCTCTGGCGGCATTGTCATTGTTCAAACTGCCGTCTGATGAGAGGTTGTTGTGAATGATGCGTTTTGCAGCTTTGACACCCAATTCAGCCCTGCCGTTTGATTGTGGGTAGGATGCAGATGATAGTCTGTGATTAATGCCCCAATTTTTTAGGAAGGTCTTAAATTCCACACTAGTGAACTGTGGGCCACCATCTGAACTTAGTTCTTCAGGTGCTCCATAGGCAACGAACAAGTTTCTAAATACCTCAATTAGTTTCTTAGTGGTTATTTCTCTCTCTTTAAAAAATAAATGCTCAACCATCCACTAAAACGATCAACTATACTGATATATGTATGTCCACCAATGTGAAAGTAATCAGCACATATCTGTTCGAAAGGATATTTTGGTGATGGTGTCAGGACTAATGGTTCGGCTGGTTGGCTGGGAGCGTGTTCGACACAGTCCTTGCAATTTGCGCGGTGTATTCTGATACTGTTATCCATGCCTGGCCAGTACACACATTTATTAGCTCTGAAACGCATACCAGTATTACCTTGATTTGCTGAGTGTAGGTTGTCAAGTATTACTTTCCGCAACAATGTAGGTATCACAATTCGTTTGTCCATTAGTACAACTCCATCCATGTTGGAGAGTCTGTTCCGAACTTCCCAGAAGTTCCGCAAATGTGCAGGTTCAACTTGGTTTCTTTTGTCAGGAAAACCTTCTTTAATTGTTTCAATAAGTTCCTGGTACTTCGAGTCAGCAGCACCAGCAGTACGGACAGTATCTAGTGTGACACTTTTTAGCTCATTTACGGCGTAAATGCTAGCAATTTCACAAGCCATGTTAGCTGAAGCGTAAGAATCAAAAGTGTTGTCTGAGGTTTCACTAAAAATATGATGGATTGATGATTTTTGTCTTGAAAGGGCATCGGGTCCTCTGGTCCATTTGCCAGGGCAGTGAACTATGGTAAATCTCCAAGCTAATGTCTTCTCTTTGATGGTTTGAATACGAGGGTTGCTAATATTTCCCAGATGTCTGTTGTTAAATATGCCAAGGAGGGGCTTGTGATCCACAGCCACAATAAGGTCTGTGCAACCAAGGGTATACATACGGAGTGATGTAGTGCCCATGCAACAGCAAGAGCCTCTCCTTCTGTGGGTGAGTATTTGCTCTCAGCAGGCTTAGTGAATCTTGATCCAGCAAATATCAGCTTCCAGCCATCGTGGCAACATGTTGGGGAGTCACTTACGCAGTCACAATGTTTTTGCAGGACCAAATATCCAAGCCCCTGCTCACTCCAATCAGTTTGTAAACAGGTTCGTTTGGTTGGATCGAATGATTTGACCCCATCAGAGACAAGCTCAATTATTTTTTTCTTTGAGTCGAGGAATATGTCATTCAGGTGTTTATCCCAATAGAATTTGGAGTGTGGCTTAATCAGGTCACGAAATGGGGACATAATGTCGCTGAGTGAGTAGGCCCAAGCGACTTGATTCACAAGGCCAAACCATGACCTTGCATTCGTAAGATCGGTTGGGGTAGGAAAATTTCTGATTGCTGTTAAAATGCGATCTGATGGTTCAATGCCATTTGATGTTATTTTCAAACCTGCAAACTCAACTGTTTTTTCACAAAATTGAAATTTTTTCAGGTTTGCCACAATACCATTGTTTGCACATAAGGTAAGATAGTCCCATGTGCTATAAAACGATTCCTCAATGCTCTGATCATATATCAATGAATCATCCACTATTTTGACAAGTCTTGGGGTATCTTTTGAAATGATATCCATGCGGTGAGTGTAGGCATCCCCCGATGCGGAGTACCCTTGGGGTAGGCGACATGGCATATATCGTCCCCATTCTGTGATGAAAATAAGTAGGTGACGGCTGTCATCATCAACCTCAACAGAATGATATCCATCGACGGCATCAATAACAGTTTTGTATGTATTGGGTGGAACTTGTGATGCAAGGTTGAAGGGGGAATGAGTGTAGTGAGTCTGCCTTAAGCATTGAGAGTTGAGTTTTTGATAATCTATCGTCCGGCGTGGGGATCCATCTGGTTTAGTTGCCACAACCATAGGAGCACACCATTTTACAGGGGTGTTGACAGGAACTGGTTTGATAATACCACGTGCAACATCTCTGTCCAACTGTGCCTTTACCATCGATTTGTGGTGATGTGCAACAGGAATTGGAGTGTGTTGAGCAAAGGGAATGGCATCTGGTTTTAAATGTAGCTTGAATGGTGTTGACAAGAGAGATGGAAATGGCAAATCAGAGTTGTTGAACGTACTGGTTGCAAATGAATCTACTATGTATTGTTTTAATTTTGGGATGTTTTCTGGGACAGGTGGTACTGGGAGGGACAGCGGTCGTGGAGGGGTGTGTCGAATGATGTTGTTCTCGCTGTCATCTGTATTTATTGAATTTATTGCCATGGGCATTGGGTACGTTGAAGGAAGAATGTTCACTGCTAAGCAAGCCTGTTTGCTGAAATAGAGTCTATCAACTTGTTGACAAAAATATACTGGTTGTTTAGTTTCATTATCGTTGATGTTAAACCTGATAGGGAGCCATCCATGACACATCAGTTGCGAGCCTCCAACTGTTCTTACTCGTTTGTTACGGACGAAGGTCCCTCAGGTTCAGTTGAAGTTGTGCTAGCTGTTTCGGTCCAGCTAAACAAATATTCGCACCACTGTCAGGGAAAATGTTGACAGTGACAGGTTTGTTGTTAGGCCCCTCAAGTGTTAATGTGGCTGGTATTTCAATAAGGTCGTTTACCGAAGATATGTTTTGTGCGTTGATATGGGCCAGTAATCCATTTGCGCTTCCAGTTTGACGGCATGCTGAGGCAAAATGATTTTGTCGTTTACAGTTTGTGCAAATCTTACCCCAAGCAGGGCAGTGAGTGTGACGGGGGTTTGTGGTTGGTGGCCGTGTGCTGAACTGCCACAACCAGAGCAATTCTGAGGCCATTGTTTGTTGTGCTTGTTATTTTTATTCTTTTTGTAAGCAGATATACGTGCAGCCTGTGATGTATTCTCGTTTTCGAGGTGTTGTTGATCACGTAGGGCACTTTCAAATGCTTCTGCATGAGTGGTTACATCCTCAACCGTTTTGAGTAGACTAGCCTTGGCTAGGATGTCAGTTTGAAGTGACTTGTTGTAGAGTCCATATACCAATTGATCTTTGATGTGAGATGAGGAGATATCTGCCTTGCATTGGGGGCAATCAAACTCACAGTCTACTGCAGCAGATCTGAGTCTAGTGGTGAATTCTTGCACAGACTCAGTTTCATGTTGGGTGATATTCCCAAAATTAACCCTGTGTACGGTGGGGTTAACTCGTTTGGTGACGATCAGTTCAATTTTGTTCAACATCTCCTCTCAGTAAGGTTGAAGAAAAGAGGATGTGAGTTTATGATGGTCGTCTGAACAGAGTCTTCACAAGCACTGTATAAGAGGTCTCCAATTTGAGATGGTGGTAGGAGAGTTATACGTTTGTAGACCTCCCAATCTGTTCGTACCTTACGAAATTGTGGGTGTGTCATTTCATTAGTGATAGATGGGAGTTTAGCAGCAGCTGTTGGTGGACGGTAGGTGGTAGAAGCATCAGTAGATGGTAGGGTTGGATCGGAAGCAGGAGTTGGTGGACCAGTTGAAGGAATTGTTTGGCATGAGTGTTAATTCGTTTATTCTGCTGTTTACGAATGAGGCTGCATACATTGCCGATTCTGCAGCAGGAATGCCAGCTTGGATAAGGAAGGCTTTCCACGCAGGTTCGTCTCGGAGTCGCAGCGCCATATTCAAGTTGCCTTGATATAGGAATGGACATAAGAAGGACACAAGTTGTACGTTTATAGTATATAGGCTAGTCTAAAGGTAATATACACTAAGGTTAGTAAGTTAGTAACAAAAAGCATAAATGTTCATTAGTTATCAAAGAAATTAAAGATACGAAGCATTCACTCGAATATTTATTAGTGTCTTATTTGTATATACCTGAATATGTAAAATTAAGTTTATATAAAAAAGACTTTCATGTAGGGATTTTCTCTAAAGTAACTTAGTTTTCAAATAAGCTGTTTTTGAGTATATATACTTCAAAAGATTTTATGCAGACCTTGTGTTATATCATCACAAAAAGTTCAAAAGTAAACCTCTCCCTGTGCAGATGACTCCGAAAAGGAATGACTATAGATCATTAAAGATTTATGACAATGATTAAAAAATACCGTGTTCGTATGCGTGACAATGTGTCTTTCACACATTTTTGTTGTACTTCATTGAAAATAAAAAAGTAAGCAAAACAACTGTTTATTATTTGAGAATAAGAAAATAAGAGATTGCTGGCCAAGCAGATAAACAGAATAAAACATAAAAAACAACAACAAAATCGCAAAAGCTTTCGATTTAAAAAAATGATAAAATGAAATTTATCTATGGTGAATAATAATTTTTTACATACATGAAAACATGAGTGACAAGACAAGACTATGAAAGAAATAAATAAACTTATAATGATTTCATAGGGAATTTGTTAATTGAAATACTGAATAAATAGACATTCCAGATTTCAAGTGATAATTAGAGTTTGCAAACATTATGCGTCCATTGCTTGATAATAAGTGCATTACATTACAACTAACACAAAATATTGTTGATTAATTCAATTTTAAGTAGCACATAAATGCACCTTCACAGAGGTAATATAAAATGTCTTATTATATATATATATACACTTTGGAGATGTTGTCTGTTTGGGTGACTATATATTTCTACACACACACACACATTGAAAACTCTTCTAAGTTGACGGATGTAACTATATAACAGATTACAAAAAATAACATCGACAATGAAATGCATCATAGCATAGGCCCTTGCTTGGCTTGGAGGTAGCAGAGCTCTCATATCTCCTGACCAATTCAATAACACAAACCAAAAAATCAGAAATAAGTAGCTAGCAAGGAAACTCAGCAGTATAATCACAGTATCACTTCTAACGATCATAATATTGAGAATTGCATTGCTTCCCTGATAAGCATTATAAATCTGTGTTTCCAGAAACGTGAACTCCTCTTTATTTTTATGGAGGCCGCACTCACCCTGATAAAGGGCTGCCGCGCTGACCAATTATTGAAATCATGAATTCACTCTTGATCACATAACAATCAATACACTCCAACTAATTAATTACAATCAGTATTCAGTACTGTTTTAAAACAAAATGTAGGAAGCAAGAAGTATTTGTTTCAGAATTTGTTCCTAAAGACTGGATTGTTCAGAGAAAATTGAATCATGTTTCATCACTGTTCACATTTCAATTGTTTTCTGTATTCAGTAGTGTGAATAAATGAAATTGGAATAATGAATGAAGCAGTCCTTGGTTTTTAAATAGACTTCTCATGAATGATAGATAAGCTTTTGTAAATGACAAGGATGTTGTATCTATATATTAATAGCCAATTCTCCGTTTGTTTGTCTGTAAGTCACGCAAAATGGTAGATGAGTTGTGAGCGAAATTATTTATTTTTTTGTGTGCGGCGTGAGTTCAAAGGAAATACATTACAACCCCAATCAAACGTGACTTTTTTTGGCTGATGAACTAATAGGAATAACGTTTTGTTTTTATTATTATCGTTAGTTTTATATTCCACGTTGACTTAGCTTTGAAAACAGTACATCAACTAAATACAAAGAAACTAACTGATTAAACATTTTGGACAAAAAACAGCAGTGGCAGAACGTGGCAGCATATGTTGGGTTTGCCACTAACTTTTGCCTGACTGTCTGAGACGGGTGAACTTATTTTTTGATCAATCAAAATGTTTAAAAAACGATAGGTAAAAAAGAGTATCATATAAAAACAAAATGTTTTTTTTTTTTTTTTTTTTGCTTTTCTTTTAATAAATTAATTTCTTCTTTTAATTGTTCTGATCGAACGTTTTTTTTATTCTATTTATTCATTTAGCACGTGCCTTTTTTCTCTCCCCCCATGTGATCTTTTTAAGAAGAGAAACCATTTTCCCCCTGTTTGATAGCACCCATGTTAGAGCGCGTAAATTTTTTAAAACAAAAGCTAATAAAAAGTTGAAGTTTTCTCTCTCTACGTTTTGAGTGTATTGTTACACTGATAAAAGATTGGTTTTACCAGAGGTTGTGACTTCGAATCTGCTTCTGGTTGAGCGCAAGTTGTACGAGCCGTTTATAAGTATAAGGAAATTTGATGTTTATTGATACAGTGAAACAGAGCAGGTGGACATGGGCGGCGAGTGACGCCGCCTTGGCGGCTAGTTATCATAGAATGTGCTATTGTCTGAAAAAACTCTTCTGGGCTATTTTTAACAATTCAAAGATCAGATGGAATACATAGTTATTTAACTGTAAATGTATATCTCAATTATGATTTTGTTTCAGATTTATAGAGATACGCAAGTAAAAATTTCGTTTGGAATGGAACAACCCCGTTTCAAAGTGAATATATGTTACTCGAAGCAATGCAATTTAAGTTTATCAGTTATATGATTTTCTTCTTTTATTCTATTAGAGAAAAATGCAGCATAATCTTGATGAATCAGGTATTGACCAGTAGCCGAACTACGTCATAGTTATATCATCGGAGGTTGCCTAACAAGCCAACACTCAATACTAAAGATGCCTCGTTTTGTATTTAAGATAATCCTAATTGTTTTCAACATATTGCTGCTTTTTTTCGGTCACTTCCCAGCCCTTACCTTCAGAGTTTTCTAATATCTATTTACCAATCCGTCACGTAATTCAAGAAATTATTATCCATAATCATTCTGAAATATGTTTTAAACATCGATGTCTCACCAAAAGATGAAGTAACATATCCTCTACCAGGCAGAAGCGTCCGTGCGAATTTTTAGAGACTCTGTGAGAAAATTATCGAGAACTGCCCCACTGCGTCTTTCCCCTTAACAAAACGATGTATTAAGGAGAGAATGTTTTCTGTGAACTTGAAGTCTTTATACTCATAGAAGTTAAAAGGGCTGCCACATATTTGCAAAATGTCTCGTTAGTACATGGAGCACAATGGTAGTAATAGCCAGATTTTGTTGGCGTTTCTCTGTATATTTGCTATAAAAAAGATGTCACTGCCGTAATTATCCAAATTAGCGCCAAATTAGCGCCCTGAGGGCAGTGCAATGTGTGAATAATGAAAGGATTTCACGAACAAAACAGACATTTTCAAAGATATTCAGAACAGCAGTAAATGTAGTCCCAAAACACACAATTCATAGCGCACTGCATTGTGATAGTAGTTGTATTCAGGGGAACGGCAAACATGTAAATTACCGTCACCAGCCATTATCGATTTAGCGTTAAGTTTTTCCGTGTATTGACGTTTAACTTCTGCCCATTCTGAGTAAGCTATAATATCCCTTATGGATAGTGACAATGATGCAAAGCCAATAATTTTCAAAAACTTTGTAGTTCCTAGTATTAATTACAGCGGTGAGGGACCTGTGTTCGAGGACCCAATTTCAACTGAGGATATTACGAGAAACAAAGAAAAAAATGATAGCAAACAGTTTTGTGAAATTTGTGATGAATCGTATACATCTCTTGAAATTCACCAACAAAGTAAGAAACACGAAGATTTTGTAACAAATCCCGAAAATTACACACGTTTGGATACACTCATTTCATACGTCAATGAGACAAACGCTTCAGATTTGAAGGTATACTTAGAGGATGTTACAGTAGAAGGCTTCAGCAGATTTGAAAATTCACTTATCATGGATTATCTAAAGGACGACTGTTTCCGAGGGATCCCCATTGGTGAGACTACCTCGAGAGGACATAGTACATATAAGACTGGAGGAGTGGAGAAAAAGAAGATGCAAGATTCAGGCTTGATAGAGTTGCTTCCTGATGTCATGTCCTCTACATTATCAAAAGAAATAACTGCGACCTTCAGTGAAATGAAAATACCCTTTAACTACCATTTTAAGGTGCTGTTACCGGAAGCAATCATCCACATATTTTCAAAGGTGATGAATTGGACGAAGGAAAGAACGGAGGAACATTTCATAACATTTTTGGAAAGTTTTCCTGAAGATGACGAGCCTGTCGAAGCAAAGAATTTCAAAGAACTTGTTAAAATGGGAATGGTTAAAACACAAAAAGAGTTGAATAGATTTCATGCGAGGATTGAGTTAGCCATGTCGAACAAAAAAAGAAAATCCGATGCTGGTTCCATCATATTTATTTTTGATGAAGATGTGTCAGTTATTCGAATTACTGCACTACATGGAATGATTGAAGATACCAAACCAAATGAGAACGATACCTATCAAGTAAAACCGGAGGTTAAAGTAACTCTATTCAAAGAGGTCACATATCCCATTGTTGAACCGACGGATGGCGATACAAGACAAGCCTTGTTAAATAGTTCCAGCTTTACTGAGGAAATATCACTTCCGAATCCTTTCACAGACCGCAAAATGCAAGGCGAAGAGAAACTTGGAATGTT
Organism: Turritopsis dohrnii; assembly: GCA_027922465.2. NCBI lineage: Eukaryota > Metazoa > Cnidaria > Hydrozoa > Anthoathecata > Oceaniidae > Turritopsis > Turritopsis dohrnii. Next base: position 113,663 of record BQMF02000759.1, on the reverse strand, counting down.
AGAATCTGGTTGCCAAGAAGTTCAGACTGATGCTGCTCCCAGTCTTATTAATCCTCCTGTAATTTGTGATAAAGCTTTACATGACGTAATCTCAGCTACTGTCAAGGACATCATACAGATGGTTTGTCCCTACAGCGAACCAAAAACTCCTGTTAACGATAGGACACCGACTTTGTCTTTGGATGGCAAATTGCATACCGATGTCGAAGCAGACAAATTCCAGAATGTAGATGCTATTTCAATTTATAAAATTCCTTTTGTATCAAGTTTATCCGTCATTATCGAGAAACCGACTGCAGTTTCCAATGTTTTGGACAACACATGTGAGATAAAGGTCATGGAAAATGAATCATATGTAACTGTTTTTGAAGAAAATGAATCGAACATTGTTCTTAACACAAGTGAAAATGTAACACAAGTGAAAATGCAACGGAACCACAGATTAATACAATTGCATTTGATGAAAATGTTGATTTCCACAAGTGTGTGCCTGAAAAAATAAAGAGGAGGAAAATTAATTGCCCTGTTTGTGGTGTATCCCAATCATATATATCACGTCACCTAAAAGCAAAGCACGGGTGGTCCAAAGAAAGTGCGGCAGCAGCTACAAGTCATTTTGAATTAAAGCGCAGTCAAAAAAAGAGCGTTCCTACAAAGTCCAAAGATTACCATGTAAAAAGAATTTGTCCCGTTGAAAACTGCTTTCAGGTTAGAACAAACCTACCAGATCATTTGACAAAAAAACATAAGATTGAGAAAGGCCCTTTGTTTTACCATCTGTTAAAGAAAGCTCCGCGATATGACTCCGAAATACTACCAGAGAATGTGATAAAATCACCAAGAAAGAACATAAAATCTTTGTTGCATAAGATTCCATCTACTTTCAGTGTTTCAGCAAATAAAAAGACCGCTTCTTCAACTAAAGATTTACCGGAAGTTAGTACCACCAATAATATTAATATTGATACCGTCAACGCATCTCTGACCGCAGGTAGATCAGATACATCAAAGAGAGTATTAGCATTTGATGATGAAAGCTGCTCCACAATATATATGGCGGGTGCGGTTAGAAATAAAGATTCAAACTTGGGAAATGGGAATATTGATTTTCATGGCAAAAATACCGCAGAAACTACCACCGAAACCAGAAACTTCACATTTTCAAAGCTAAGACTAAGAAAGCGCAAAGAATATTCGAATGAAAATCTCGAGGTTGATGACAATGCAGCTGACGATGACGATGACGATTATGATGACGAAGACGATGACGTTGATGATAATGACGACTGCAGCTCTAATGACTCAGAGCAGGAAAGTGAGGCATCTTACGCTGGAGCCATTAGTCATGATGTAGAAATGTTGATCCAGAAATTTCATTCCTATATGGTTGGTCCAGATCGTAATAGGAAACAACGTTCAATTGATGTTATTGCAGGGGATATAAGAACAATTTTAGGCGCTATTAACATCGGGAGTGATCTAAGCCAACTGTTTAAAAATGGTGGCAAGGACTTTCGGGAGAGTTACATTATACAATATTGTGCAAAGAAAGGCACAAAAGCTACAAGTATCAAAAAGTACTTGTATTCCTTGATAGATTTTTGTGAATTCATTATTGCTGACGAAGTACAAATAAATAATGTTCGTCAGTCTGATATTTATGCATTGATCAGCAAGCTCAAGCAATGGCGAAAGAACTACAAAAAACAAGAGAAACTTGCGAGACATGTTCGTGCGTCTGAGGATTTACAAATGCTCATTGATGAAGAACAAGTAAAGAAATATTATTCGAGTGAAGATGCGTTAAAAGCCAGTGCTTTATTCTCAGCACTTTCGAGAAGTATGAATTACAAGCTTCAGCAACGTGAATACTGCCTTGTCCGAGATCATCTTTTTACAATTATACATTTTAAAAGTGCGCCATGATCTGGTGTCACAGCGAATATGACGGTGGACGAATTTAGAAAGGCAAGAGAATTGAAAAACGAGAAGTGGTTAATAGAAGTCTGGGATCATAAAACTGTTGATACCTATGGACCAGCAAAGGTGATATTGAATAGAGAAAACTACCAAATGTTGAAAGTTTTTGTAGAACGTGCAAGAAGGCAGATCAATGTCCAATCAAACCATGTTTTCGTCAGTTGGAGTGGCAAGATGTAAGCAAACGATTACACGTGCTGTGGGAGAGGGTTGGAAACTTTGAAAATAGAGCAATCCCAAAGAACTTAACAGCAAATGTAATTAGGAAGTCCGCAAACACTGGACTCAGAGAGAAAGGCAGTAAATGCTTGGAAAAAGCTGCCAATGTCATGGCTCATAGTTTGAGGACAGCTAATGAGCACTATTACATGCAAAACTTGCAGAAGTCTTCCATCATTGGAACAGAGGTTGTCACAGATTTGTTCCATGGCAATGATAATTCTTTGGAAGTGTCTTCGAAGTCACATCATGAAACACCACTCAAGAGGAAAATCTGGAGCAGCCAAGAACTTGAAGAGCTGAATGATGTCTTTCCTGGTAATAGCAACGTTGATTACGGAAACGTAAAGAGTTCACATCAGTCTTTCACATCAATCGATGCTTCACCAAGGCAGGTTTATGACAAACTTCGACAGCTGGGCAGAGCAAAAAAAAATCCAGGTTCCCCAATTCAAAGACGATGTATATTCACAGAAAATGATATTGCCACAATACGAACAACTGGGAAATCGTTGATTACCGGTGGAGGACTAACGGAGTCAAGAATTAAGGAGATATTAGGCCGAACTGGATTAACGGAAAAGTACACTCTGCCACAATTACGTACCAGAATAAATTATGAACGAGCAAGGAAAAAGAACAGATGAATACCGAACTTCCAGCACTCAAAATTATGTTAAGTTTATGAAATTATGAAGCTTTTCTGTTAGTATCTTCAATGATATTTTAATCTTCGTTAATTAAACGGTCGAAGATTCAAGTAAATTTCAACGTACTAGTTTCAATGAAATAAGAACATTACTTGAATCTATACCGAGATTTTTGTTACGTCATAAAGTATGAGCAGAAACCTTAACAAATTTTTTGTTTCTAAAAAGAATTCGCCAATAAGTTTTTAACTATATATTTATCATCTGTGTTTTGATGAGTATCAGTCACTAACTACTGACAGGGTGAAACACGGCATTTTGTTCTTTCATCGTTATCAAGAATTGTCTACGTCCTGATCTTCAGTTCGTGTAACTTCGCAAATCAAGCACATATACGCAACTTTATGCATTTCTGGCATTTGTTAGGTAAATAACCAATTCGAAAATGGAGGGATAGAATAGAACTCAAATATTCTTTTGTACCATTCCCGAACATTAGGAAATGATGTTTTTCTTCTTCTATTTTATACTTTTATTGTTATTCCATTCTTATGGTCACGTATTCAGTTCTTTTATGTTAGCAAGTTTAGAAAAAACAACCATGGGATTTTTCACAGGTATGACAGCCACTACACAGATCGAGAAAAACATAAAGCTGGTCAGCAAGTACAATACTTTTGATCGACTTACCCAAAGCACGGAATTTTTGTTTGTTATATATATATTTTGTAAAGCTATTATGACTTACACGCCATTGCTGTAATCCCATCTGTGTTAAATCCCCTTCCGGTTTTATTAAACGGTTAAGTGAAGAACCTTATGGTGCATTATGATGTCACTAGGATATTGGTTTGAATAAATTCATGCATGTTTCAGCGTCAGAATCGATAGCCTGCATCTTGGTAGAATGAACATAGGGCTTTCGCAACGTCCCATACATCAGAAAAAAAATCGATTCTGTTTGTTATTTCACAAACAAAGTGACTTGTACCAAATCATATAGGATTGTTTGATAGATAGGATAGCCCTACATCTTTTGGTAATATCAGCACAGGTCTTACACAACTTGGCATACTTGTGAAAATGTTCTGTCATTGAGGGCAATGATTTTTATGATTTCGCATGCCCGTTTTGATGGATAAGATAGCTGTACATCTTTTTGTAATTTATACATATTTCTTATGCAACGTGGGACAATTGTGAAATTAGATTGACTCTGTACGCGTTGTCATTAGCGCTATTGTTTGATGAATTGACATAGCAAATTTGTTGTATAGGTTAGTTCCTGCATATTTTCGTGATATAAAGATAGCTCTATAGTAACGTGCGATATATGTCAAAAGAGATCGAATGCGTATGATTCGCTATTGGGGCATAAAATATTATGACTTTCATGGACTGATTGTTGGATAGAATACCTTTTCATCTTTTCCTAGTATGGACATAGGTCTTACACCAAGTAGGATACTTGTGAGAATAGATCGACTACATATGTTTTGACATTAGAGTGTTGGTTCGTATGAATTGTCATGGAATACTTTTTGGATAGGATAGCTCTGCATCTTTTCGAAACATCAGAATAGGTCTTATGCATTGTGGCAAATTTGTTGAAAGTGATCAACTCTGTATGGCTTGTCACTAAGGTCCATAGTCTGTATGAATTCTCATGGGCTATTTATTGGATAGGAGAGCTATGGATCATGGACATAGATTTTACACGATGTGGGGTTTTCGTCGAAATAGATCGACCTCGTATGGTTTGTCAGTAGAGCATTGGCTCGTATAAATTTTAATGGAATATTTGTTGGATAGGATAGCTTTGCATCTTTTCGTTATATATAGATGGTTCTAAAGCAAGTTGGGATATGCATCAAAAGAAATCGACTCTGTATGGTTCCTTATGAGGGTATTGATCTATTTGACTTGACATATCTGTTTGATAGGATTTCTCTGTATCTTTTTGCAACATTGACATTTGCCTTACACAATATGGATTATATGTCAAAAGACATATGCTCTTGATTATTTGTCATTAGGGTATTCGTTTTTTTGAATTGACATGGAATATTTGTTGGATTGGGTGGATGGTAATGTAGACATAGATTGAATTAGATTGAGCCCCTATGGGTTGCCATTAGGGAATTGGTTTGTATAAATTCGCATGGACGTTTTGTTGGATAGGATGGCTCCGCATTTTTTCGTAATATACAGTTATTTCTATAGCAATGTTGCCCAATGAGATCGGCTCCGTGCAGTTTGTCATTCGGGCATTCGTTTGTATGCATTCGCATGGACTATTTGCTGGATATGGTAGCTGTGTATCTTTTGATTATATAGACACTTCGTTGGATGTTTGTCAATGGAGATCGGCTTCCTATGGCTTTTCATTAGGGCATTGGTTTGTATGAATTTGCATGGACTATTTGTTGGATGTGATAACTCTCCTTGTTTTGTTCATATCAACACATGTCTTAAGCAACGTGTGTTATTTTTCAAAATTGAATTCTTACAATATGACAGCACTTCTAGTTTATGATTTGCTGGTGTAACGACGGTGTTGTGATTTGTCCCTTTGAGTGCGGCTGCTGCGGGTCTGTTTGAGTCCAGTCATTTTGTATCTTAATTCTCCGCTCCGATGCGCTTTTAAAGTAGTGTATCAGCCAAATAAAGACCAATCGGTTGACTGCACATTGTTCTCTTGCACGTTGAAGCAATGCAATGCCTATCTCAGGCGGTCAATCAACTACTACTTGGAAATCTCTGGCAGAATATCCTAAGACTAGGGATGGATTCTGAAGGCCTAAAACCTCTCAGTTACCCATCAAAGTTTTTATGCATAATCCAACACTTTGCTCTCATGATCACTTTTGTCGTGCTCAAGAATTTGTGATATGCTGTTTGAAGCATTCCACAGCATTAAGTAGAGAGTGCATTATTTCCAGATGATTCTGCAAGTTCTCGGTACTTGTTTCTTGCAAGTACTTTAGTCTTGGTGGCTTGGCTTGTCTTTCATGTTTTCATGCAACTTTGATTCGACATATGGTCATTTTTCGATGATATGCCATCTTAGGCTGTTTTATGATTAGGGTGTTTTTCTATATGTTGTTTGGTACACAAGTGCACCAGCTGATTGCGCCTTCTCAAAAATATTTAAGGACTTTTTTGCTTTTTATTTTTTCATCAAGTGGCTGAAAACTTTCGTTTTCGTTTCCTTATTGTGGATTGCAGCTCGTGCATCCGGAGATAAACCGTGGAAATGCTGGCCATGAAAAAATAGTTTCGCATGAAGATTAAAAAGTGGTATGGACATCTTTGTATAAGTATGAACTGCTACTGCACCCGCAGTGTGCAAAAATCACTTGAGTTTGAAAAAGTTTCAGTTTTTTTTCTTGCTGTTTTATTCAACTGGTTCCGTCTTTAATGGCGCTGCCATTGCACTCTTAAACCCGATTTCTCTTCATTAAAATGTCCGCGCGGACGCAGGTAGTCCATGCTGAGTGACGCAGAACGTACGTGTATTGGCTAATTCATAAGTGTAGGTTTGTCCATTCATCAAAAAAAATAGAATTAAGAAATTTTATCTTCTTTTTAGCCAACAGACGTGCGCGGATAATTTCAGCCAATCGTGTCTTTTGACTTCCATTTGCAGCTGTTTGGCCGCTCGGGCTTACGCGGGCGTAAGTATTGAACGGAAATCGGGCTATACTCATCTGTAGATTTATTAACAAAACCGGTTAAATTTCACTGATCGGCTTTTACTCTGTTTCAATAATTATGACTGTCGTGACCATAAAATAGTTCAAAATGATGGACTAAATCAATAATAATTATTGGACCATTTATTATTAAATTACTTGTCCCAGATGTTTTAGATTTATATTTTACATATGTAAAAGACGTAAGTTCCTATGGCTATTTTCGAAACAAAAATTTACGAATTGTTTTTGGAATAACGTTTCTATAGAAAATCGGGATATTAATCGAAGTCGCTACCGGCTTTTATTGGGAGATGCAAAGCTATCTGACTATCAATATTCTAATAATAATAATAATAATAATATACCAGCGGATTCAAAAAATCTGCGTTTAAGCTCACTATTAGTCAGTTAGCCTTTACAGCGGTACATTTACGAAATAAGGGAAGCAAGTTAGTACCTGCTAAGCAAAAGAGAAGCTGGATTCAAGCGTGAGGAAGGCAGAAGAAAAAGTCAACTAAAAGTGTGAAATATTTGGGGTTTTCTTTGCTGACTGACCCACCAAATTTTAAGACTAAAAGTGACGCTAACCAAACATATTTCCCCTCCGGCCTTTTTGTGTTCAAAAGGAAGTTTTTGAAATTTTCCTATCACAAAAACACAACTACAGCATTGGTGACGAGCCACAAAATATCTTGTGTTGCTGTGTGGGTTGTCAACAACAAAAAATAAAATAAAATTTAATAAGGAAGGTTTGTCTTTTTTTATAGTTTCCTTAATCCAGAACAAAAGCAAACAATATTTGAAGTGGAATATTGCAGTGAAACGTGACCGACTCATTGCAAACGGTGTTGTAGGTTTTGAGTTGGCTCACATGCAATCAAGCAAGCTTGTATGAAGTTTGTGGCATCATGAAGTAACAATACCATTAGGGCCAAATGTGACATACATGACGTAGATTTCGACTTTTTTGAACTGGACAACCTAGGTCACCTAGGAGCGCCGCGACCCATGCACCCCAGGTTTTCTTTATCCTGTAAAAACTATCTTGAAATTTGGTTGCACTTTCATGAGAGAATGGGCCATTACAATTTTGTTGTTTTAAAAGGTGAATTCATGGGGTTTTTTTTATTTCCAAGGAAAAAAGTTTTTTCTTTTTTTACTTGTGACAAGAAATGTTATTAGGAACCTTTACGTTAAAAATCGATATTTACCTTTACTATGATTCTTGTTTGCTGCGAAGTTTTGTTTTTGCAAACAAAGGCATTTAAAAGCCTAAAAGCTAAGTAGATAAAAGTCAGTTAATCTTCAATTTCCTATAAAAAGTGTTGAAAAAGCCCAACTACCGATGCTTACGACATGTAAGTTTCAAATTTCAAAACACCGTAAACAGAGAAGTCGTGCCAAATTTTAGGGTAAAATTTAGTGCTTAACGTATACCTGTGTAATGACATAATAAGAATTCGTACCTCAGGAATGAATCTTTTAAGTTTTCCCAAAACAAATTGGTTCCTTCACTTCTCCTGCTCAACTCTAAATTGCCTCGTGTCTCGCTTAGACAGTTTCTTTACTTATGTTGCAAGTTTCCACGAAAGAGCCCTCAAGTGGGTAACATGAGGGCTCATGAGCATGCGAGAGCCCTCAAGTAGGTAACATGGGGGCTCAAATGCCCTGATGTTACGGTAACATGACGGCTCCGCCAGTAACATGAGGGCTCAAAATGTAACAACAGGGCTCATACGTTGGTAACATGAGGGTAATACACCTATCCGAGCTCGCCCGCCGCCATTTTAGATTCTGCGAGGTCAAGAGACTGGGCACTAAGTAAGGGGGCAAAAAGTTAGCGATGAATGTAAACACAACAGTTTTTGAGTGAGTAGAGCAGCAAGAAAGACACGAGATAAAATAAAGAATACTGAAACTGTGAAAAGAAGATGCCCAAGGTTAATTGTGCTGTCATTGGATGTTCCAACAGCACATATAAGCTGAATAAATGGAAGTCTAACCCATGTGAAAAACATGGGACACCGAACAGAAGAAACTGTGGCTGTACAGCACCTTTTAAGTTGTATTGCTTCCCAAGTTCATTGAGAAATAGCAGAGAGAGAGAGGCAAATGGATCGATTTACTAAAGAGAGAAACTTCATCAAAGGGTAAGTGGGAGCCCTGTAATAGTGATCGTGTTTGCTCAGATCATTTTGTTGATGGAATACCTTCAGCAAACCATCCTGACCCAACCATCAACCTAGGTTATGAAATCAAGTCAAAAGTTAAATCCAGAAGAACTTTGTGTAAACATCCTCTGCCTCAAAAACATAACCCTGGGCCATCTAATAAACAGCTTCCATCAGAGAATGAAACTGGCATCACTTGTGATGATGACAATGCTGATTTTGTAAATTTACATTCACCAATTCCTGATGATGAACCTATGCTATCACCACAGTTATTATCACCTACTTCAAGTGAACACTCGTATGCATTTACACCCTCTACTAAGCCATGTGAATCATGTGCAGATAAAAACAAACTCATTGCATCCTTAGTGAGAAAAATCAATCTGCTATCACTGAAGCAAAAACGTACCAAAGCTGTTGTAAGGGAGAAAACGTTTAACAAAGGTAGTGACTTCACATGGTCCAGAATTAAGACTGACAAGAAGATGAACTATTATACTGGGATTTCATCTATTATAATGCTCAACACAATTTTCTCATTGATCAAACCATATTTGTCAAGTGTTCGGTACTGGCGTGGACCAAAAGTTGCCAGGTCATGGTCAAAAGCAAGAAGGACTTTTCGACATTCAACAACAAAAGTTTTATCTCACAGAGATGAGTTTTTGTTAACTCTGATGAGGTTAAGGTTAGGGCTTCAGAACGAAGACCTAGCTGATCGGTTTGGAATATCACCAACAGTTTGTTCCAATACGTTCGTAACAATGGTCAGGCTGATTTCAAAGTTGCTGGGTGGAGCATTGGTTGTTTGGCTTCCTCGTGAGCCTATTTATCAGCATATGCCGGAAAATTTCAAGAAGCAAGGTCATTCTAAATGTAGAGTCATCATAGACTGTTCAGAAATATTTATAGAAAGGCCAAAATCTTTATATAATGAAGCAGCCACTTGGAGTGATTATAAGCATCATAATACGTTTAAATTTTTGATTGGCATTTCACTTAATGGGTATATTACTTTCCTGTCAGATGCTTACCCAGGATACTGCTCGGATTGTTTTGTGATAAAAGACAGTGGATTTTACAATTGTTTAGAGTATGGTGATGAAGTTATGGCAGATCGTGGTTTTCAAATAAGAGAGGAGCTGATGCTGCACCATTCAACTTTAGCTGTGCCACCAGGTGCAAGAGTGAAAAGCCAAATGACATCAGGTGAATGCAAAAAAACATCATGTGTGGCCAACCTACGTATTCATGTTGAGCGTGCTATTAACCGAATCAAGACCTATCGGATTTTGAAAACCACTTTACCAATAACAATGTCTCCTCATATTGATGACATTGTTTTGTCTTGTGCAGCTTTGTGCAATCTAAAGCCAAGGCTTATTGCCACCAAAAAATTGAAAACTGTTGTATAAATATTTTATATTATGGTTTTTTAGGCTTTTGAGAAATCTGTCTATTTTCAGTCAAATGAAAGGATCATTCCAATTCTGTATTCTGAAAAATCAAGATGTTTTTAACCTATTTTAACATGATCTGTGTATTATGAGATTTTTAAACATAACTTGTGTTCTTTTTATGTACTGTATGTATATATTATGTTATAAATAACCTTTCAGTCATTTAAGAAAGATTACCTGAGACTGAAGGAGCAAGCTTGCTACTTTAAAATGATTTTGTTTTTAAAGAAAATATTTATTTTACAGGAATCAGCAGCAAAAATTGATTCAACAGTCTCTATTATTCTAGTACTTTCTATATATGTTTTTGAACATAGATTTGTTTTATAGCATGCCAGGAATGCCTCTGGATTTATTTAATTGTATAAGAATTTTTTTGTTTTAGACGAAAGTTAGAAATTTTTTATTCTAATTATTTTGTCATCATCATCTAGATTTGTTTGTTTTCTAAATAAAAAGTTTTCTTTTATTTTCGGATTTGAAAATTTTAAGTAAGCATTTTAGTAAGGAAAACAACAAATTTGTCATTAGTGGGTTTGTATTTTATATACTTGCAGGTACTAATAGTTTGTTTTCAAAATGAAAAATTTCATTTTCAAAGTTTTGAAATTTTTAAGTGTCTAACTTTTTTTATGGTTATCAAGGCTCATATTTTTATGATGAATCTAAATGTAGTGTACATATTATTTAAATATGTCTAGATTTTTTGATAAAATAATTGTGTTGTTCTTGTTTGATTTAAGTGCTTGAATTTCCCTTTCATATACTCAAAAGTTTTTCTTCCGACCTTAAACTAAAATAAAACATGTAATTTTTTCCAAATGAATGATTTCTAATAGACAAATGATAATAGATGGAAACTCTTCAAAGGTTTTTTAGGTTCTCTCAAGGGACTTAAGTTTTTATTTTCGACTATGCAATCAAAACAAATATTTTCTTTTCAATAGTTCGATTTCAAAAATGTGTTATGAAAGATTACTAAAGGCAACATATCAAAGGTATTTTACCTTCTCTCAGGGGACTTAATTAAAACACCTCAAATAGATAATTTCAAAATTAAACACCAATATTTTTGGAAAGCTCATTAAATTTCCTTTCCAATGATATAAATATTGCAATGTAACAATGTAAATACCAGAAGTTATAAGCTTTGAAAGTGGACACACTGCACATCAAAGGTTTCTTAGATTCTCTCTTGGGGTTTGAATTTTGAAGTGGTCATATAGTTAGGTGTCAAAAATCACAACATTTTGTGAAAATGTAAACAATTCTTAGCCTGAGTTCGACTTAGTTTTGTTTCATTTTAGCTGAGGAGTTTAGGCTGAAAAATGTAAACAAACTTAGCCTCGGTTCAAACTGAATGTTATTTCTCCTGTAATCCTAATAAAAAGTCGTGAAGGTATCAGGGCTATAAACTTTTAAATTTAAAAATCAAAATGGGGGACTATCTGTTTCTTTGGATAAACACAATCAAGTCCAAGTTTGTGTCAATTTAAAAACTTCCCAAAATTGTAGAAGAATGTATTGAAATAGATAAAAAAATTTTTCTAAAGACAAACTCAATTCATATTGCATTTTTCTGAGATATGAACCGGGGCCGGAAACTTTTTCTTAATATTCAGAATTTAGGATAAAATGTAAACAAAATATGTTCAGAAAATCAAAACACAGTATTTGAGAAATCTTGGGAAAACCCTTAAGAAAAAAATGGTCAAAAAAGGAATTTTTGTTTCATTTATATAGTAGTGGGATGTGTCGGATAAAAATGGAAAAAGAGCCATAAAGAACTTGAACAACAAGATTTTTTTAAAAAACTTTTTCAGACAGATAAATAAAAGCTTTATTCACAAAATCAAGTAAATAAACCTATGCATCAGTAAAAAAAGTTTTCAAATAAAAAGTATCATAATAAGACTTGAAATCATCTTTCATGCTACAAAAAAAATCAGCATCAAATTTGATAATTTCAATGTTTATCCCATGTGGAGTCCACACAACAAAATAACACTGTTCAACTCCAGTGACACCCATTTGACTTTGACATTGGGTGAAATATTTGTGCTGCTTTTTTAGTTTATATTTGTCGTTGTCGTTAACCAAATAAGGTAAATTCCCTTCTTGGGGTGTAGTATAATTAATCGAAAATGGGCATTTCACCTCCACACGTGACGATTTACAACATGAACATGTCATCATTCGGTCTGGACTTGATCCGATAAAAGGATACTCTCTGTCCAAAAACAATCCACATTCTTTTAGTTCTAAGTTTTTGTGAAGACCCTTTAAATTCTCATGTAAACAATTTACAGCATCCTGCTCCATTGTACGTCCGTACTTCAGTGCCGGTATGTCAGGGCTTGTGAATAAATTCCCTGATATTTTCTGGTTCAGGGAAAAGGTATTTATGTTGTCACAACCTTTTTTCACTTTGCTCATCTTGGTCAGTACTTCATGACACTTTGATGCTGTTATGACTCCTTTCCGAAACCCGTACCATGTCTCATTTGATGCTTGCCCTCTTGTTATTTCCTCAATCCTTTCAATTTTCATGGCATTAAAACTCTGGCTCAAATTGTCATAAAAATCGACCTTACTAGATGATAGCGTCAAAACATCATAAACTGAATTCAAATCGTTAGGCTTGACAGGTGTCTCAGATATCACTTCACGTACAAAGTCAATTTCAGGGACAGGAACAGCTTGGTGAATGATACTTGTTGGTGCAATCTCTTCCAGTGCTTTAGCTATACCAACTAACCCAAGAAGCTTTTTATTATTGTCAGCTAAAGGGTTATAACGTTTGCGAGGAGATGAAAGTAGAGGTCGTTTTTTGGTACCTCTTTGATTAAAGTCCTCACGAGAAAAGTCCATGTCCTTAACTTTTTTCCAAGTGACTGTTTTGAGGTTTGGTACCCATTCACTAGGAAGACTTGTGCAGGCAGGGTTAGTTAGGCCTAATCGTACTGCGGTCTCTATTCTGAACATGGCTGCAGCAACATGGTTGCACGTTTGAGACATTCCGGCCATACATGAACAGTGAGCTGATCGAATCTTGGCTGACTTTTTCTCTATCACAAGCCAGAATTTATGGAATATATCATTGATCTTTTCTGACTTTCGACATTCACCTTTAAACAATGCAAATTTACTGTCATTCAATTCATTAATGAAAAGAGGCTGCAGCCATCCAGTCTTATAATAGCTGTCAGCCTTACAGTTTTTATAGTCTGATAAGTCTTTTGAAGGAAGCTCACTTGGATGGAATGATAAATAGTTAAAAATATCAGGATATAATAGCATTGGCCAGTGAATAATTCCAACAGACTCATCAAGCCAGTCATCTTTCAATCATCTATCAATAATAAGCTTATTTTCATATTCATGCTTTATCTCCTCTTCGACTTGTTCAGCTGTCAACTGAATGGGTATTCCCTGCTCAATGGCACACCATGTTCGAGCGACTAGTTCTTTCTTTCTGCCACTCACTTTGAGTCCCCTCAATCGAAGAAAGCTACTTAATTCCTTAATTGTCATTTTCTCAACCATATCAATATCCATAATTACTTTTTTCTAAATTATAAGTCGCATGTGATGTTTATAAGTTCGTTTTCTCTTGACCTACGACTGTTGTCGCTACTATTTTTTTACCCCCACTCTTAGAACCCAGACCTTTTCTACCGCGCATTTCGGCAGCCGGCAACGCGAGCTCGGATAGGTGTATAAAGATTACTACTACTACTACTACTAGGAGGCTATTACAGTCACGGTTTTGTATCTTAAATAGAGCGTTGTGATTGGATTATAGCATACTTCTCAAGCACGTCCGAAACTTACAATGCTTGATGAAAACATGGCGTGTGGTGTAGTGCGATTGGTAGTAGCTTTATATAGTACTTTCACTAGATTTTGATTTCGTTAAAATATAGCTTAAGCTCGCGTATCTTAGTTAAATCTTTTCAAAGTAACTTCTTCCACCCCATGATTTTAGACATTGCTTCCCCATTATCGTTGCAGTCCACTTTTTGTTGTTGGCCAAGAGAGGGAAAGCATGCAAAACATTTACTAGCTACTTTTCTTTGCTTTAATGTAAAACTTAAGTACATTCATTACATTACATGGAATTATTTACAATTTAGGTCGTAATACGGTAGAATAATAGAACATTCATATGCAAATTGCCACATTTAATGTTGGGTTGTTAATAAAAACTTTCAAATATCTCATCCAGCCACTCTAGTGGTGTGTGTGTATGTGTGTGCAAATCTCCACTAGGTAGAGACAGTCTTCTCCTTTTAAAAATAACATGAGTGTGGTAAAATGCACTCCTAAAAGTTCTTACGTTTGCGATTAAAATTTCACCAATACAAGGTGTGATCCTCACCAGTGGGATAACTGAAAACGAAAAAAGTAACACCATTGCGTAATAGTCTTTGTTTGAAAGGTTCTTGCCCACTGATTTTGTGGAATCAGGCCAAACAAGACATAAGGGGATACGTTGTGAACTCGTTAAACACTTTAAACTGATGTTTTGAACAATAATGTATATAAGTTGAACACTAGGGCACATGATGTTGAAGAAAAATGTATGCGAAAAAATATTCCACTCTGGAAATCATTTCTAAATAGAAACCGTGTGGTTATAGTGAGTTCTGCACCATTAGTTGACTTGTTACAATCATATGCTATGCCCACAAACAAAGGGTTTTTTTCACACGATGATGACAAACTGACACATGCAATTAAATATATGCTTAGGACTTTTGACATGTGTGTGTACAATTTCACTCATCAAAAGGAGAAGACTGTAGAAGACATTTTCAATGTGACAGCTGATTTGGGAAGGTTTTGATCTACGATATGCCTGACAACAATTTGAGTACTGTCAAATGGGGCTATTTGGGACGCTGGTGTAAATTGGGACAAAAATTTACGCCCTTCTGTTTCTTGAAACCCTGCAAATTGTACCTTATATTAACCAAAAAACTAAACTGGAGTCCACTAGTAAGATATGTTATTGTCTTTTGAAAGGGAAATCATTTGACTGAGGGACACTGAGCTGACAATATTTCATTTTTAACAATTTGCTAAATTTGACAGTTTTCGTATATATACCTCATAAAAATTATTCAGTTCTGCCATTATGGACAGAAACAATGATATCGGCTTTTATGTATTTTGTAGACAATTTACCAAATTAAGTTCTGTATATACGTTTCGGTATAATACTTTCTCTCATTTCTCTTGCAGCTCTGGAAACTGGTGATGACAGTGAGGTAAATTGGGACATCACTGTTGTTTAAAAAAGGGCAAGGATAAACACATAGGCATATCAAATTTTGCACTGTGTTGCTGTTTAAATTTTGCTTGCATTCATTGCTGACACCTGTTTAATTCAGTTCTTTTATTTCAGTGAAACCCGTTTTATTTCCCTTTCTTTCAGTTTAAATCCTTTGCAGATCCTCATTTGTTTAGGTATACTCAAGCTAACGTTTGTCCCAAATTACCTCCAACATGTCCCAACTTAGGCCATACTGGGGAATGTGAGATTACAGAAGGAATTACTCTCAAAACTGCAGTATACTATATCGTAAACCCTTATATGAAAAAAGAAAAACAAACTTGTTGAAACTTTTTTCATATTTATATGAAATACTACATATTTTGATAGTAATTAAATTTAATAGTAAATCCTTATATCAAGCCATTTTACAATTTTGTGTTCTTGTCATTTTTTTGTTCTTTAATAAAGAAATAGGAAATGCCAGTTTGAAAGGAATTGGTCACATAAAAACAAATTTTCAAAATTTCATGTAACATCTACAAAACATCTCACATCACTGCACTGCTAGGCTCTTGCTAACAACACAATCTATTTGGGGTTTTATGAAACTTCCCATGTTTAATTAGTTTTGATAATCTTTATGTTTTTATGTTTTTGTTATGAAAGTTGGTTTACCGGTATGATTGGCTTTCTTCTATCCCTAATTTACTTATGAACGACAGTTATAATCATTTATCTCCATTTCTTTCTTTTTAGACATTAATATGTAATAAGTTGTCAGCTTCAGTTCATTCAATACCTGTTTTAAAATGTGAGTATTATTGAATTTCACGGAATAAATTTGCACATTTTTCTTCGTTTTCCTTATTAGAAAAATTACAATTCGAAGGTTTCCTATTATGTGATCTTTAATAGGGTTCTTACTAACTTAGTAATTGAGCCAATATGATCAAACTAATTCAATTCTACCCTATTAGGACCGGCTTCTGGCCATTTCCAAGAACATTGATAAATTATTTTCAAATGTGAGTTCCAGTTAGCTTTTCTGGGTTTCTAAATGTTAAGGGGAGCAATGCATTTGTACGGAGAATAGCTTCAATTTTTAGATGCCATACTTTTCATTTCCAATAAAAATATTACACCATATTATGTATCTCTGTTTTTAGGAAATTAAAGCTTGTCCCTGATCTCATCAATAAACAAGTGCGTTTATTTAGTGTTTATATGATGATACTTCTTAACTTCTAATACCACGCTGCACTAATGATTTATTCAGTCCAGTAAACATATTTTCGAAATATTTTTTGATTTCATTAGATTGTGTTGGAGGCCTTGAAAGATGTCGATTCAAAAGTTTTTCGGCTGCATGCCAAGGCTGGTGTTGAAAGGTTTTCCATTGCGGGTGATGAAGTGGAATTTGTAACAATCTCTAGTGTGGATAAGAGTGACCGTCAGGTTGCAAGTTGTCATTCCACAAAATGCCGTTTATCTGAAAACCAATCCAGTAAACGCAATATCAAAAGCCTTAGAGATTGCTCCACCCTTTGTGAACATTTAAAACTGCTGCGAGAAAGTTTCGAGACTCCAGCTCCTATGGAGATCGATGATATGGATGGCGAAGATGATGGTGCAGTCTGCGATGACGACAGTGTTAGTAGTGATGAAGAAGAAACCTTACCAACTGAAAAGGTGAAATAACCTTGATGTTATGCAATCACATATCATTTCGTTTTGCAAGTAGTCAACGTATCTATTCGTGACCGCTAAATATGCATATACTTTTCGGTATTAACACTTTCTTGCAAAATATACTTTACCTTTTGATGTCAGTATTCATGTAACCAGAGCACTTCAGTCAAACAGAGGCTACATTCGGCTTGAAGTCTGAATTTACGTGAAATAGAAAGCATAGTGAATCTATTACAAATTCGCAATTAGGCTTTAATGCATTTTGGGTTTTAGTGGAAAGAAATTTTTGACATTGAAAGTGGTTTGTGGAATTTTGGAGAGACTTGTCCTTCGACACAAATAGTGGACTCTAATCCTAATTCTACGAATCTCAGTGCACAGTTCTACAAACGTAGCAGGATTGACATCAAAGATGCACGCACATATCCCTCGTTTGTGCCAAACACCGATGGTTCATGTGCCTGCAAGGTATTTTTAGACCTAAATTAAATAACTCTAACTACTGTATAATGATATGATCATTTACAGGTACTTTTTATCTTGTAGGCAGGATGGATTTCAGATGAAAATCCACTTGGCATAATAGAAGAGGAAGGGAAAACAAATCTTTTTTTAACTCTCGGCAAGTACTTCATGTTAATATTAATGTCGTATTCGGCAATTGCGTTTATAATAACAACCTATCAATAATACACAATAAAACTGAATTTATACTTCCATTATGATTTAGGATCCGTCGAGGGAACGGTTTATAGGCGAAAATGTCTCCGGGAAAATTGCACCAAAAAATGGACTGGCGAAGATGAGTGTATCTTCAGATTTTCCAACCATACTTGTGCGGGTTATGAAATGGGATGGATGTTTGTGGATGCTGTGAATAGTGGAAAACAGACATTTTCTGGATTTGCTACATTCATGAATAAAACATACCAGCGAATTAATCCTTCCGGAAAGTTATTCATGTCCAATCGCACATTCATTTCCTGGTGGTTTGCGTGGGCATCGCATATGAAAATTGATTTTCGTATGGGTTGCTCGTGGTGTGATAACCAATGTGGTGCACTTGCATGTGATGGCACTAAAATTGGTTTAAACTTTAAACAAACGTTTGTTGCGCCAATAGAACATACACGCCAATCGTCAGAAACCATAGAAACACAATTAAGAAGGCTTGACCGCTGTTTCATACCAACCACTGCAAGTAACAGCGCGGAATCATGTCGAGCAGCCAGAAAAGGACTCCAACAAATGTGCAAGTATGCTATCGATGGGAATACGGAAATGATTTCTTTAGAAACTTTTCAGCAATACCTCGCATTAGTAAGCCAACAAGTAACCCCGTTCATCATTCGTATGTTTAATGTGCAGCAACAGAATATTGATCGGATTGAACAATTACTAGGTTTGAAGCTGTTGTCAATGTTTTTTACTGATTGCTCCGTTGATGTCATTTGTCCAATTGCACTGGTCGAAAGGTTGAGCACCATCTTGGTCGGTGATATCTCGGATAGTAACGTTTTCACCGAGGAAATAAAGAAATATTGTCCTGAAATGGCAGAACTGATGATTCAATCGCTCATAGTTCATAAAAGCATTCCAGACGATACAACCAGGTTTCTCTCGTTTATTTGTGATCGTGTGAAAGCTATTCATTCTTTAAATGTTCCACCATCATCACCAGGAAGAATCTATGGCACATATAACCCAGCGAAGTTTGGTCGGGCATATTACTTCACGGAAAGTGGAGAGCAACTCAGAGAAATGAGAGCGTTTTCTATTGATAACAAAAAAGTAAATGATGCCGTTCATGATGATATTCCTGATGTATCTTGCCGGAAATCGTACCCCAACGTTTCAAAAAAGGGGACAACTTATCTTTTCCTCTGGTTCTGTCCATACCATGGACACTGTTGGGGTTTTCATATAATTCCAGGCAGTGAGGGAAGAAAAGATGCACTGGCATCTTTGTATACACATCTGGAAAATGCTCCAGAAACTTTATTTTATGACTTTGCGTGCAGTCTCAGTGAATTTGCTAAAAACCGTGAGTCTGGTTATTTCGCAAGGACACGTTTTTTTCATGACATATTTCATGGTTATAGCCATAATTGCTCGCAAGCATTCAACAGCAATAGGTTAAGTGGGATGAACACACCAAACACCAGCATATGCGAACAATTCAACAGCTTTTTGCAAAGAATCAAGGCTTCTGCAAAATTGATGAAGCAGACACATTTTACTTTTTACGTCCAATTTTTTATACATCAATGGAATGTAATGGTTTTCAACAGCAGCCAAGCAAGAATGAGGATTGGATATTACGGTTCCATGTAATGAGAAAACGTTGTTGATGCATGGTATATGTTCCTAACATGAACTAATTTACTTTAATGATCAGTTGATCAACACTTCCTTCTTCAAATTTTGTTTGTTTGCGTTAGTTATATTCACTTTCATGTTTCATTACTTCTTTAGCATTTTCACCGAATGCGTGTCTAAAGGAAAAATATGTAATATAATATTATCTGATTATATAAAACATAGAAAACACAGATTTTTAAAATTCACAATATTTCGACTTGCTATGTGTCTTTATCAAGTGTACATTGCTTCTACTCAATCACAAAGTTATTTAAAAAATTAGTTTGATCAAAAATTCTTTCTTTGAACAAGAAAGCTGGACCTTCTTGTTTTGTCATAAATTTACAAGCAGATTAGAGGTTATGAAATTCTACTTAAGAGGATTTAGCAAAATTTTAACCTGGAGTGTCACTGTAATCCTTGTGATAATTTGATCATTGGGAGTACGTCACAATGAAAAATTAACCAAAAACCACCTACTCTTTTCTTTCTATGGGACGCAAAACTGACCAGGAACTTTCCACATAACAAAGAACCACCTGGCTATGTCTTGTACTCATTGGACACTTCCTTTGCTTATAGGTTTGTTCTCATGTAATAAGAATAATAGCAGTAACTTAAGTAATAAGAGGATTGCACTCATAGGCACTTCCACCGCTTTTATGTTTGTATTCATGTAACAAGAATGTCTACAGACACAAGTGTACTACCGTCAATGTGCCAAATTACGGACAGCCTTCCTAATTACGGACATCAAAATGTAAACAAATATTCTTGACACGAAAATATACATTCAATGTTGGCTAATATAAGGAAACAGACGTCTGAAAGCTTCTTAAACTTTTTAATGGTAGCTCGTAAGATAGTCCGTGTACATAGCGGACGCGCCCATTTTTTTATCTTTATTCCCTTGTTCATTTCAACCATGAACAATGTTTCGAATTTCGAAGATGAGCAAAATCCAAAGTTTTTTATTCTATTTTTGTGGTATGCGTATGTTCTACGGCTACGACAAATTCATTACTTTTCACGTGGTCTATTGTTTTGCGAACCGATCCGGTCTGGTCCGTGGACAATTATCCATAGTGGATATTCGCCTTTAAACGCGTAGTAATTATATATAAATCACGTTCGTCTGAAGGGTACAGTCAACTAATTTAAGTGTTTCATTTTTGTTAAGTTCAGTAGTTATGACAAGTTTTAGATTTAGTTTAATTGACAGTGCAGTATGGACTTTTACTGATGTGGTTTGTATTTTGCGGATATGTTTTTTTTATATCCGAAGTTAGGACGATAGACGGTATATTATGTGTATATAATATAAGTTAAGTATATATATAGTATAGGATATAAATTATGCTAGTGAACAACATTAAGGTATATACAAGAAAGCAATATACATGTAGTATGAAGTACCATAATACAAGAACATACCATGTTAAGAAACAATACCCTGTATAACACTGAGAAAGAGGAATATCTAGCAAGCTAGAGGGGGCTACTATAAGTGTGGAAGACCCTACTCTTTTGTGTAAAACACACACAATAAACAACAACATCACAGTAATCTATTCAAATCGCTCTTCCGTAGGTTGAGGTGATATGACCATAGTAAATTTCAAAGCAAAATAGGGAATGGAAAAAGAAATAAATAACATTCATAACACGACAAGAAGTCCTAAAAAATTCTTCTTATGCCACCGTTGAGACACCATTTTTAATATTTTCCCGGAATGACTATATGCCATTTATGGTTATGTTATTCCCTTATATGGTTTTATAAGTTCAGATACAAAACTGTGACTGTAACTGTGTGCTAGTATTAAGGCCGACCTCCACTTAGTCGTGCGAGCGCGGCGCTCGGACGATCTATTGTTATTCCTATTAGATATTGCGCAATATCCAATTCGTATACGAAAGAAAAGTGTTCGTCTGGAAGTTGAAACAACTTCTACTTTCAGGCGACACGATTTTGATCGCACCAATCAGCTTTCAGGAAAAGTCCAAAACAAGAAAAAAAGCGTAATCAGCAAAACATATTCAAGTGAAGATGGCGGACGCAAATCCATTTTCTCAGCCATATGGTGACCTTACAAATCTCGCCTTTGTGTTGTACAAGCAGCAACAACAACAGCAGCAGTTGCAAAAAGAGCAGGAAAAAGTTTCTGAACATATTTCTCTTTCAGAAAATTACAGCCAGCTATTAGAACAGCACAGTCCAGCTCAAAGTAGTGCTCAGGAATATATTAATTCTCAAGAAGATGACGAATACCATGAAGACAACGACGATTACGATGAGCTTTTGATAAATGAAGTTCGTCAATATAGGTGTATCTGGGATACAAAATGTAGATCTTACAAGGAACATCCTAAAAAAGTTGAGGCTTATTTCATCCAAACTTCAAAAGCCAGGTATACAAATAAATAAATATTTATATTATACAACAATATAATTTTGACTATTATTATAAAGTTTTCCAAATTATCAATTACTTTTGTTCCTTTTTTTGCAGTGGATTTCCAACCTATATGTATATCTTATCAAGTGCACGTTATAATGCAACTATTTTCCCAATGTTTATAATTTATTTCTTTGTTTTAACAGAGCTGGATTTACGTAAAAGATGGAAGAATCTGCATGATTCCATGATGAAGTTTTTGAAAAAGCTAGATCTTGCGACCAGATCAGGTGCTGGTGCATCAAAGGTTCGTCCCTTCAAATATCATGAAAGTATGAAGTTTATTAAAGATAGTGTGGTAAACAAGGAAACACAGAGCAATATGCAATTAAACCTTGATAGTATTAGTGATTTACCACCTGTCTCCCCTGCTATGTCATCAGTTTCAACATCAAGTTTAACTTCGTCAGGGGCCCCAGTTGGAAAACGCAGAAGGAAGTCTGATGAGATAAAAACATTTCTTGAAGAATCAAAAGAAAGGAGGGAAACTCTTGACAAAATGATCGAAAAAGTATTAGTTCCTGATCGAAATGAAGATGATGATGCTGATGCTCTATTTGCAAGAAGCCTGGTGCCTTCACTAAAAAGACTTGCAAGAAAAAACAATTGTATTGCAAAAATTAGAATTCAGCAAGTTTTAATGGAACTTGAATTTGAAAGTGACTGATGATTTTGTAATTTTGATAAGTAACAACTTATCAAAAGAAAGGGTTAAAAAGACATCATTAACAAAAAGTTCCTGATATAAAGTATATTTTAGAGACTTTATAATACATCAAAAGAATTTATGGTACTTTCAACCATTTTTAGTTGCCATGGAATAGAACCTTCATCTGAATTAAAATAGTCCCTAAAATTATCTCTCACTTCCTTTGCTAAACGAGAATAATTGTTCGATGCTGTATTGTTTATGTTTTTAAGTGATTGATTGAAAGACTCCTCTCTCCAAGTTCCTTTTTTAAAATTCCCTTGTATATCTCGGTCGGTGAATTCAGAAGGGCAATAATGTGAGTATCCTTCAAATGTTCTATCTTTCATCAAAAAATTGTGCAAAGCTATCACTGCTTTAGTAATAATTGTTGCAGTATCAGGTTCCACATACAAAACTCTTCGAAAAATACGAAAAGGTGATGTTGCAATCCCAAAGGCATTTTCTACAATTCTGCGACCACGTGGTAATCGATAATTGAAGATTCTATTGTTCAGATTTGTTGACAGTCCAGGGTATGGTTTCAGTAAACATGGCTTCAAGGGGAATGCGTCGTCACCAAGAAATACATAAGGATAATCAATTGCATTATTTGTTAGCTTTCTAGCTTGGGGTAAATCCAATCTACCAGTATTAATTGCATCACCTAGATAGCTGCTAGAAAAAACACTTCCATCGCTAAGTCGTCCGTAATCTCCTACATCTACCATGATGAATTCGTAGTCAGCATTTACCACAGCTAATAACACTATGCTGTGGAACTTTTTATAATTAAAATACATGGAACCGGCACGTGGTGGACACTGAATGGTAACATGTTTTCCATCAATTGCCCCTACACAATTAGGAAAATTCCACTTTTTTTCGTACTCATCAGCCACTTTCTGCCAATCTTCTCTTCTACTTGGTACATCTAAAAATCCTTTTTCTAATAAGACTGTCCACAAAACATCACATGTTTCTTTGACAATTCGCCCAACTGTTGTCCCACTCATTCTGTAACTCAAGCCTATGGTAGGGTGGTCACTGAAAAAAATTTTTTTTTAGGTATGATAATGAAAACTATATCATTAAAAAGAGCTTAAAAAATGCAATCCAACGAGGGGTCAACCACCTTCTAACTCCAACCCAATCAAAAGTTATTGAAATTTAAAAGGTCGAAAAATTGACTAATTTTGGGAATTATTTATGAAGGGACTATTAGGAAGAAAGTGGCACCAAAATGAATGTTTTTTATTAACTTTTCATACAAAATTAACAATAACTTTTGATTGAATGAACGAAATTCAATGAAATTTTCAGCATAAAAGTATTTTGGTCCGAGAAATTCGTTTCTGACAATGAAAGTTCGAAATTCCGAACCTAAACTGCATAAATTAGCATAATTATGTCGTAATTATGACAATTTATAATGATTGGATTTTCTAATGTTTAATATCTTGTGCTTGAACGAATGAAATGAAATGAAATTTTCAGCATGCAAGTTCTTCGCTCTGAGAAATTCATTTCTATTGATTAAATTTCAAAATTAACAACCAAATATGCATAAATTAGTGTAATTATGCGTAATTATCTTGCTATTTTATGCAAAATCCCTCAATTGCTATATCTTGTGCTCACATGAACGATATGAAATGAAATTTTCCACACTTACCTATTTCAGTCCAAAAAATTCATTCCAAGTGTCGAGAATTAAAAATTAAGAACGAAAATTGCATAAATTAGCATAATTTATTCGTAATTATCTTGTTATTTTATGCAAATTCTCGTAATCACATGAATGAAATGAAATTTTCTATGCTTGACTATTTCAGTCCAAAGAATTCATTCCCTGTGTCGAGAATTCAAATTTACGAACCAAAATTGCATAAATTATTATAATTTATGCATAATTATCTTGTTATTTTATGCGAAATCCCTCAATTGTTATATCTTGTGCTCACATGAACGATATGAAATGAAATTTTCCATACTTACCTATTTCAGTCCAAAAAATTGATTGCAAGTGTCAAGAGTTCAAAATTAAAAACCAAAATTGCATAAATTAGCTTAATTATGCGTAATTATCTTGTTGTCCCTAAATTGCTATATCTTGTGCGTACGTGAATGATATGAAATTTTTTCAATTACCCAACAACCCTACTTACCTTGATAAATGGAAATTTGCCAAATATAACGTTTTCTATAAATAGGAGGTTCTAAAAAGAACCAACTGTAAACTGTAAATGCATCTCAACGCGATAATCCATTTTTAATTTTAATTTTAGCTTATATGCTTATATTGAACTTGACCTTAAATTACAGTTATAACTATCACTCTCTAAAATAAAAATGGGACGCACAAAGCGGATTAGTATTTAAGATTTAAAATAAATCTTATCACTCTCTAAAAAAAAAATGGGATGCACAAAGGAGCATTATATTAGTATAATTTAAGATTTAAATAAATCTTATCACTCTCTAAAATAAAAATGGGATGCACAAAGCAGCATATAATTTAAGATTTAAATAAATCTTATCACTCTCAAAAATAAAAATGGGATGCACACTCACTATTTTAGATAGTTTTAGATAGGGGAAAGGGAATTAAAGAAGGAGAGGGGAAGGGGTTAAAAAATAGTGAGCAAAAACTGAAAATTAATATGGGAGGGGGTGGGGTGGAATAATAAAGCGGGTAGATGGGGTTGAAAAATAGTCTTATTATTATTTATTTATTTTATTTGATTGGTTGGGACATAGATGTTGACTGTTCTGTTACTAAGCGTAGCTATGGGGAACAAGAAGAATGTAATGCTTATTGTAGAGTTATGAAGTAATTATTAATTATGGTTGTAGAGAATAGTTTTTATAAATTTTAGTTATTGGCAACACATGCATAGACATGTCCATTATCGATTGACTGTGACAAGGAAGAAAAATGGAAAAACCCAACAAATAAGTAAAGGCTAGTTGGTCTGTTTCCCTTCCAATCCATTGAAGGTATGAACTCACAAGACCTCTAACACAGACTTTACTAACAAAATCCACAAATCCAAAAAAGACGAGTTAATGAAAAGGAAAGATTATGCATTAGTTGCCAATTAAACATTAGAGATAGGGTATTCAATGAAGCGCACCCAACCATTTAAATAGTCGGAAATAAGAGGTGATAAAAAGTACTCAGGATCTGTAGTTTCAGAACTTTCATTATCCTCATAAAAAACAAAGAAATCTGGGTTATTCATGTCTGAACTTTCGATGTCAACATCTACAACTTCTGCAGGCCACCAAGTATCATTACCATTTTCTTCATCAGTGTATAAATGAAGTATGCTCGCATCAATAAAATCCTCAGTACATACAGGCAGAAGATTTACATCAGCGTTTTTAAAATCCTCATACAAATTGCTGCAAAATAATTCATTAGGGATATCAAAATAGCGAATGAAGTATTTGGGGTTGGTCTTAGATCCGCCAGCTGCTTGGACTACTACACCTTTGAACCAGTCAGCATCTTCACCTTCAATACTTCGATCAGTGTAGTGTTCAATTAATTTACCAATGAGATCATCTGGAGAAGAAATAACTGGTAACTGTTTATCATGATCATGTTTAACATTCCCCTTCTTCTTCTTCTTGGGCTTCTGAGGTAATGATGGTTTATCCTTTTTCTGTGTTTGCTTTTCCTTTGTTTTTAATTTTTCTGCACAGGCCTGTGCTTCTTTTAAAAAACGATCCTTCTCAGAATCAAGAATGTGAGAAGGAAGAATGGAAAGAATAGGTGTAGAAACTTGACTCTCTCCTGATAGATTGAGAGAACTGTAGTTGATTACAGATAAAAGATTGGATGTCAATTCCAACAGAGGCTTATTTTTCCCACCAGAAGACATAAAAAATAAGCTACGATCACATTTTGCTCCTAAAACTTTTTGACGGAAATTAAGTTGAATCTTTAAAGCAAAACGTTTTTCTCTATCAGATGGATATTTCGATAAAGATGAATGAAGATTAGTTGCATCCCACAGTCCACCCAACTCCTCAATTTGATGGACCAACCTCTCCTTTTCAACAGCTAACTCCTTTGCTTTTCTCTGCCTTTCCTCTGCGTCGTTTTTTAGCCTTGAAACTCTTTGTTGATGAATGGACCTTTTGCGATCAAAGAAACTTTTTTTCTGAAGGGCCTTTGAATCACGGGCTTTCTTCATTACAAAGGATAGCTGCTCCTTTGTCAAAGAGTTCCTCCATTCATTGGTTTTGTTCCGGTTAAACATAATGATACCTTCATAAACCAAATCAAGTGCTTTTGGTTTCAGTTTCATAAGTCTGTCCAACATACCGAAATCCCGTTCTGCATCAGCATTAGTAGTTGGAACAGACTCAGATTCTTTAATTAAGGAATTGCTAGGTTGATTAAGCTTTCCATCAAATAAATGGTCATGAAGCATGCGTTTGGAAACCAACACAAAAGAAGAAAAGATCATTTCTAAACACTGTTTAGTCATTTCATCAAATTCTACATTAGGTTCAATTAAGGAATAAAACAGTTCATCTTTGTGAACTAAATCTGGAAAGAGACAATCATCACCAGTTAAAAAGAAAGAACTATCATTAGCCCACTTCTCAAAAAGATTTAGCATTTTTTGATAATGTGGGGTCATTTTCAATGCATTTTTTTCCATTTCCATTTTTCTCCATAATGGAGCAGTGACTAATTTGTGTATTAATCCCAACGATCTACATCCAATACGATAGGGTAATACTTGCAGATCCCAGAAAACAGCAGTCAATAATTTATTATCCTTTTCAAGATTGGAAAAGAAATCGAATAATTTGTTGTAAAGATTAAATACTCCAGCCCCATTTAAAAAAAGGATGTTGAAACGATTTCCTAAGAAAGGATACAAAGGAATGTCAACCATACCATGTTCTTCCTTCATCTGCGTTGCAAAAGTGACCATTCTACCAGACTTTTCGCATCCACGTTCTTGTACAGATTTACAAACAGTGCGAATAAGTCTGGTAGTGCCAGATTCTCCATTAGAATAGCCACCATGAGCCAAAGAGCCAACCTTATTGTCACCAATCAAAAGTTTTTCATACACTTTCAAACATGCTTCCGCCTGATCAGCAAGACCAACAAGAAAATGCAGGCCACAAAAGAAATCGTTAACAGTGGACAAAGATTCTTTCTGTTCAACACTCAAGCAAGACCAGTTTCCAACAACACGAGGTAAGATGGATTTTCGAAATTGACAAAATAAAGAATTAAATTTTTTTTGTGTAGCACAGCGATCAGACATTGTATTCTTGATAGAAGATATAGCATCATCAAGAAAACCATTTTCATTACCATCATTTACAAATTGACCAATATCTGACAAAATGTCTTTAAACGTTTCTAGTTGAGTAGATGCATCACCACCTCCAACTTCACGTAATCCAGTTACTAAAGTTTTGCCAGACTTATTTATATCAAAAGTGACATAAGAATGTCCTTTTTTACTGGTACCATCAGAATGGAGAGTATTATTATTGACATCATTATTAGAAGGAAACATTTGTTCAAAAGAAGTTAAAGAAGATACATCAAGATTATTATTATTATTATTAGAATGGTTATTGTCATTATCGATGAAAGTAGAGTTTAGAAATGTGTCAGATGTACTATGTTTGCTACCAGCTAGTTCAGAAGCAACATGAATTTGGGCAAGACCACCGGCCTCCAGAAGCATGTATTTCGCAAAAGTGGGCTTTGGAAGTTTCTCAATAGACACACCAGCTAATTTCTCCAAAACAACCCGAATAACTTTCTCAACATTCCTTGTACTTAAACCCATACAAAGAAGATCTTCATAGACCATCCGAATATCATCACTATAGCAGCCATCATGGTAAACTTTCAGTTCTTTGTTAACGAAACTTTCAATTTTTTCTTCCAATTGCAGCTTTTCATTTTCAAGAACAGCAATCTGATTCTTTAAATCAGAAACATATGATTGCGAATAAGAAGATTCATCAACAGCCTGTGACTTTAAATAAGAAATTTTCTTTCTGGATTTTAGTCCAGATTTTAATGCTAAATTTAATTTTTGGTTCAAGGATTCATTTTCTTGTTCCAACAGCAAATTCCTTTCTTCAGATTGACTGAGGTGTCTTTGAAGGTCAGCAGACTTGTCTTTCTGGCGGCGAATTTTTTTATTTATATTACGTTTCGAAAAACTACTAAGGGCAATTATTTTACTATTTAAATCATTATTTATTTTTATTTTTTCTTTTCTAAGTTTTTCAGCAGTTTTAGATAACTCTTGAAACTTGGATTCTGCAACATGTCTCATCTGAGATTCTTCTCTTAATAAATCACAAGTTAAATCAAGTTGTGACTCCAATTCAGAATTAATGCACAGCAAGTCAGAAATTATTTTATGAAGTTTACGTATTTCCATTAACGAAGAGTCATCATTAAAAGAATTATCAGCAGTCGACTTCTTCAACAAAAAGGTAAATTCTGTCGAGAGAAAAGAATCAACTGTGTCCCCATAGCTAGCTTTTTTGTAACTTTTAAGAAGGGAAGCTTTTTCAGATTTTAATGCCTCAACTTTTAATTTCAGTGCTTGATTAGGCAGTTGAGGATATTCACTGATCTTGCCCATCAGTGTTAAAACCCACTGAGTGAATAATGGCCAAGAAGTTCCAGTATCTTTACGATACTTTTCAAGTTCAAGAACAGCCCCATTTACAAGAAGAGTTTCTGTTGTGGATGATGAACATGAAGAAGAGCTGAAATTATATAAACTATCCTTCGTAATGCTGATCTTGTCACAGAAAACGCCTAATGACGAAGACACTGTTGTTGATACACCAACAGCATAAAGTTCCTCTACCATTTCATACATACAAGAGGAATTTTTTTTTATGAAGTTTTTTATTTTCTTCACAAAGTTGGATGGTTTTCTAATTTTCTCAGAAAAATCCTGACCAGACAACAAATTGATGGCTTTTACAATCACGGAACTTGAAAGAGATTGATTTTCAACAACAGCAAACAAATTCTGAAGGGTTCCATAAGTGATTTTATCATTGTTTGGTTCCCAACATTCAGGAATCTGAGAACTTAGCACAAGTGAAACAAGGGAGTCACAAGACAAAACTTTGTTTATATTTGATTCTGCCATTTTGTTTAATCTTATTAACCAATCAAATTACTTGATGACGTAAATTAATTTTTTAAAAAAAAATTAATCTCGGGTGAAAAAATTTTTAATAGCTTGAGTTACTTAATGGAAAATCGCGAGAGAGCAAACAATTATATAATAAAACAACCTTCACAGCGTTAATCTACAATGGATAAGCTTTCCAACGATGTCACTTTCTTCGGCAAATTCGAAATGAAAATTTAAAAAATCTTTAAATGAAAACTTCGACTTGCCTTTTCGAGGTCCTTCAGGAGGATAACCGCAAAGAAAAATATATGGCGGGAAACTTTATTGTCTTGCGCGTGCGTTGAAAAAAACCGTTTTAAACCGCTGTCCAAGGCTCTTCCGCGCTTTGCTGTTAAACATACTAGGGTACTTGATTTTTACGGTGCCGTTTTTTGTAAACAAGCGAAGATTTTACCGATGTCACTTTTTAGTTGAAATGTGCGAACACTAGTTCCCCTATGGCTTCGATACTTATATATTTAGAATCAGCAGTAAATTCTGTACATTTTAAAAAAAAAATTCATACAGTTTTGACAATTTTGAGGGAAGTTATGGCAGTTTTTCTAAGTTGTCTGAACATTTTTTAAAAAAATCAAATATTCTAATGAAAACATTGCATTGTTTGACCACCCTACCTATGGTATTAAATGCGTCACCAGTAACGAGGAAACGTAAAGAGACACTCAATCGTTCATCTGGTTGTATTGCTTCTCTTCTTGTTGAGTCTTTTATAATGTGAGGTGCGACATATCTTAGCAATTCTTCAAATTTATGTGGCAACATGCGAAACATTTCAAAGAAAATCTCTGTATCAGCAATTTTTGCTTGTTGTACAAGTAGATGGAATTCTCCTTTTTGATTCCTCTCTTTGAAAATTTGTCTCATCCAGAATGATCTTTTCTTTGGAAGTTCAATGAAAAGACGGTTTTCAATTTCTTCTAATTCTAGTTGGTATTTTCTAGCTAATAACAGCAATAACAGCCTCCGCCTCCTAGCTGCCATCTTGAATTTTTGTTTTTATTCGTATGAAAGTGGAGGTAACATTTCGAACACCTTTTACGCTCAGGCGATCTATTGTTTTAATAACAATAGATCGTATGAGCGCCGCGCTCGCACGGCTAAGTGGAGGTCGGCCTTTACTACTACTACTACTACTACTATACGACGTTTGATGCTTTGTTTCTCTTGCCTGTCTGTCTCTTATGTATTTTGCTTTTACTTGCTTCAATATGGTGCAGAGAGTGGCATGGCGGGCTGATCATGAAGTTTCGTGTTGGTAATCTCTTTTTAATCAAAACCATCATTCGTCATAGCACGAAGTTAATAAGCATTATGTTTCAGATCTTCATCTTTCCGGTTTTTTGTATGTTTTTCGATTATTATTTTGAAGTTTACTTGTGTGTGTTTTCTTCTACTTGAAGTGTGCAGTGTCACTTATTGGCAATTATTAGATGTTGGGAGGAAACCCTTTCATCAATTTTAATTCATCTCGTAGATTGTGTGCAAAACTCACTCAAAGTATCAAAGGGGAAGTGATTTTTATCGAGACATGATTTTGATTATTTGGTCAAACTAGCTCTCAGGAACAGAGAAATTGATTGCTTTGTAAAAACAGTCATTATAGCACTATTTGTATTTTGATTTGGTTTTTTTTTTTTTGCTATTCAGAAATATTTATGACATAATGTAATATTCTTTCAACTAAACCTACATATATTTTCTCTCAACTAAACTTGCTAGAATATTTTCTTTAAAATTTCCAAACCTTCCACAACTAAATATTATAATATAAAATCTATTTACATGTGACATGAGCTTGTAACAGGATTTTCTTCACAAACATGATTTTCAACACACTGAATACATTTATATTACTTAGATCAGAAACTAAAGTTGACTGGAAGAAATTTGCAAATGTATTGACAATTTATTGTAACTGTAGACATAAAAAATGTTCTCTACTTCTTCATTTTCAACCCAATTGCTGGTGGAAGAGTAAAACGAGACAATACACAGCAATAAAAGAATACGAAGGTTGACCAAATGACTGAGGTAACAGTGAAACTTTTGTTTATTTATTCATTTAATTCCATTTTAACTTCACCGAGCAAAGAAAAGTTCAATGCAAATTAGTCTCAAGTGCCTAGTAGACAAAAAATAATTAAAAGAAAAAGTTCCTGCGGTGTGAACTAGGGATAAAATCATTACTATTAACTATTCACTATTTTTACTCCATCTCTGAGGCAGGAAATTAAAAAAAATTTCCACTTCCAGGGGCGGACGCAGCATTATTTTATAGGTACGGCTCAACCTTTTGGATTCCAATAAGAATTCCGATTCCCCGATTTTTCTCGGTATAACCCGATCGGAATAACCCGATTTAAGGACAAATTTATCCCGGGAGATGAACGTTCATTTCCAGTTAGCTACTTTGAACCCCCAACACCAAAATTAGCCTACATTAAACATTTTAACCGAAGGTGGATAGAAAAATAGAAGCTGAATACAGTAGTTTTTTTTTAGATTAACACAGCATATACATAACAAAATAATTACAGTATTATATTAACTGCATCATTATATTAAACGTCTAAAATACCAAACACACTGCACGATTACACATTCCTTTCGTTGCTCGAAGAATTTACTAGCATTCTCATTTTCAAAAGCAAATTTATTTCACCCAAGCAAAATGGAACACAAAATTGAACTAAGAGGCTAAAAAACAGTATATTTGAAAAAATTATAATGAAAATTGGCACCATAAATTTTGTCAAAACTGAACTAACTAAGAATGCAGTTTTCCTATAAATTCATGGTGCTAGTGCAAGTTATAATTTTCCACCCTCTATGTTGATTTTTGTCCTGCACTCCTCCTTGACTTCTTACTCTTCTCAACATCCTTTGGCACCTTTCCATACCTCTAGCACTTCATTAAATCTAGGTCGATCTGTTGATGTTTGTGCTAAAGAAGACAAAAGGTGAGCAAATTCAAAATAAATGTATCTTATATTATGGTGAATTAGAATTAGTATGAAGTCTCCCACCATTTATTTATCTTTTTAAATACATAAATAAAATAGTATGTTCTCATAGATTATACAGTGAATATATAGTCAAGACAGAACTGTCCACATAAAATAATTCTTCCTATTCTACTTGTATGTTTTCAGTAGACAATCGACCACACTCTGCAAAACAAAATCTTCTCTTAAGACAAAGGTTTCTTAGTAGAATCATAACAGGCTTTATCATCATTTATAGGAAAAAAATTGTTTCTCTTTATTTCTTCTAAAATCTTTCTTCTAAAATCTGGTTAGATATCAAATTCCCACACTGATTCAGATCACTTGGAAATGCAAGTAGTTCTTCTTCTAGATAATTCCATTATCACATCTATACAATTTGACACAAACTTATCATTGAATTCTACTATTTGTTTCATTCAATTATCAATCATGACAAGCATGGGATAAAACTACCAGAACATAAGGAACTTGTCAACACACGAAACATTTCTTTGACTAAAGCTGATTTCCCACCAGGAAAGAGTAGTTGGGGAATTTCAAAACCAACAGAATAAGCATCTAGCCATTTCAAATGAAATGGCCATCCATCTGTTATGTGTTTTTCGAGCTCAAAAACATTGTCAATAAATGATTTTATATATATCCTGGGGAGAAGCTGCAGAGGACGTGTCAATATGGGTTGTAACATCATCATCCAATAATGCTTATTCTTCATGGCTTTCCTTAGCTTTGTCTGTAGAAGAAGATAAACTCAATTGGCATGTTGAAAATATATATATATATCATGAGAAATTTGTTCAATTTTGGGCAACTATTCCTTCTAAGCTGAAGGTTTTCTTTGAATCTTAGATGTTCCCGTGGTTCCTTTTCTTTTATAAAGAAACCCAGGAACCAACAGAACATAGTGATCATGTGAAAAGTGCTTGATATTAATGTCCCCTCAAAACAAAACAAAATATGGATTGTGAGATAAGATTCATCCAGCTTACACTTAACAGGCCACACGTTAGCATTTGGTTTCAATTTGGTTTCAATTTTATCCTCAAAGTGGGTGCATAATGGGTGCATGACTTATGTATGACTGGTGAAAGTCCAACAAACACAAGACAGAACACCAATTTTGTTCCTCACAAATTTGCATTGCTTGTTCCTCATTAACCCTCATAAACTCACTACTGAATTTTTTCCAAATAAAGCTAACAACACATAGTTATACGAATGCTCATTATCAGTGAAAAATCTCAAAATAATTGCATATATATCTAATGAAATTAAATATCACAAAATAAAGTTAATGTATAAACTCTGTAGTTTTTGATCACCGCCAAAAGGTACCATGTTTAAAAAACATAATAAGTTTGGGTAATAATCAAGTCCAACGACTCTGAGTAAAATCCCAACCAGGAGTTTAGCAAGGCAAAAAATAATAAATAAAAAGAAGCCCCACATAGAAATTATAAAATTTTGTTTTTCGTCAAACTTACAAATATAAAAAGCCATGCATGTGAATATTGAATCCACACTCACATAACTTTCAGAAGCTTTTTTGTTGTTGTGTTGTTTCCGGGCATTAAATGAATTTGAATTAATGTATAATAATTAAAAAAACAAACTAACACTTACGTTTACAAAGTAAAATATAAAGAAAAACATAAACTTACTTTTAAAGCAATGACTGTGCATCTAACATGATGTCTCCTACCACACTATGTATGTTCTGTATTTCTCTCAGCTGTAAAGTACTTTTTCAAGGCTTTATCTACCAGATCCATGTGCTCATTGAAACACAAAAACCTTTCTTCATCAGTATGGGTAAATTTAAGTATTCTGTTGCCATGTTATCGTTGAGATTAAGCGCCTCAAAAACTTTTTCCCTATGCATCATGTCCGATCCAAACAAATTGAGAAAGAGGTTCATAAGATGATGCACGTGTGTGAGTTTTGAGCCGTATTTGCTTACTCTACCGACAACCGAAAGATTTAAAGCCTAAGGATTTGTTCTGATACGTATTATCGTCTTGTGTACATTTGGCAGGACAGCCGCACTTTCAAAACAAATGGAAAACCGAAAGAAGTACCATGAAGCTGGGATTAGGGGTATAGGTGTCCAACTACCGTAAAATCGGGACTTGAGCAGTAACTTTGAGCCGTATCGAAGAGCTGCAATACGGCTCAAAACTGTTAGTTATAACCCCTATCATCATTGATCAAAAGGAGCCGATTTTTGAGCCGTAAAGAAGAACAATAGAGCAGTGGGGTTTGCAGTTATATCTTACCTAAAATTTGCGAGTCAAATGGGGTGCCAACAAATAATGCGCTAATGCATAAAAAACCTATTCGATTGATTTTCAAACGACGCCGTTATCGAGTGATTACGACACGGCGTCAAGAATAGACAAACAGACAAAGAAGCACGACAGTAGATCATTTTTAGTAATCATTCTCTTGACTTAATTTTGCTACGGCTTGAGCCGTATGAGCCGTACCCTGCGTCCGCCCCTGACTTCACTCTGTCAAAGTCATTTCTGAGGCAGAAAATTAAAAACAATTCTCAACATCGACCCCATTTCAGGGATTTTTCCAAGCACTTTTGGTTACTACCGTTTTTCGTAGAGAAGATTGAGTTTAACAGTCCAGGAAGCTACGCAATTTTAGGGATTTAAATCTCCACAAACAGGCCTTGTCATTAGAGGCATGTGAAGAGAGTTGGAAACGAAGATGTTTTTTAATTTCAATGAATAACATGAAAACGAGTCATACTGGTACCACTTCCGTTTTCATATTCCTTGGTAAGGTGAAGAAATGAATGCGTATAACAAAGGAAATTTCAAAATTACCTTAGCAACGGTGGTCGTTCTCCCTAGCAACAGAATATTTGGTGAATAATGGCCTAATTACTCTCTCAAAACATATTTTTAAATACTACACATTAAAGAGCTAAAAAATATTTAATTGACTATGAATGATTGAGTTAGTTGGAAAGTGCTTGGAAAAATCCCTGCATTTCTGAGGCGGGAGATAAAAAAAAAGAAAGAAAGAAAATTCTCCACTTCACTTTAATCCCTGCATTTCTGAGGCGAGAGAAAAAATTTTCCAAACTTCTTTCTATGGCTTAGGAGCGACAATGTCTTCGTTACCTTCCCGACAAAAAGGTCTTATTTCATCGTAGAGAATCACTAAAACCAGGTGGTACGATCTCTTCAGGGAATTCCTTCCTGAACTTAACCGATGTTTTGGCAATGTTTATTTTTTCTTTATCGCAGGTCACAACTCCTGGTTCATCGCTGCTAAATACGAAATAGTGGTAGTCAGTCGCATGTGGGATCTTGTTGAAATATTTTGATAACATGGTATCCCAATCATACACATGAACCATAATTTGACCATCATGAGTACCCACTAGTTTTGCGATGTTGCATTTCCCTAAGAGAAAAAAAGTTTCATCATTAAATCAAAATGTATAGTATGTATGTTCCTAAAGGGAAGAAATTGTTTGCGGAACAAATTTTTGTGGAATATATTTTTGCGGATAAATGACCCAAAAATGGCATATTTTGCGGAATAAATTTTTGCGGATGACGACTTCAAAAAAGATTTTGCGGAATTGATTTTTGCAGATACAAGAAATTTAATAAATCGAAAGTAGGGAAACATCTAATTCAGTGCCTGGGTGTATATACAAACTTTAGATGGAAATTGATAACATCTATTTTTCACCAGCAATAATATCAAAAAGGAATACTAAACTGTAACAAACAGATGGCTGGTTAGGGTTTCTTCCGCAAACAATATCTTCCCTTTACTTAAAAATTTATATTTTTTGTAGGAAAATTAATGTCAAAATCATTTATGATCATGCATGTGACTGAATGAAATTGATTAACCATTTATTTGTTTGTTTGACTAAGATATCTGCCAGTATTCATCTGTCTTAGGAAGTGCATGTATAAATGTGTGTTTTGTATTTTATTTTATTGAAAATGACAACTTATTGTTTAATGTAAATTAGTAGAAGGTTTATCTTACCTGAATCATTGCACGCTCTGCCAATGTCATATTGTGTCTAAAGTGCAGTTACTGATGTTTTCTTTTTGAATGAGCCAAAGCACCGTCACAACTAAATTTAGTGTGACCTACATGCATGAATGAATATTTGATTCTTTTATGAAGTCCTGTCATCACTGGCCACATCAAATACCAGATAACATAGTTGTTCTTATTTTGTCCTGCAGGTAAAAATTTACAATAAAATTGTTATGCTTTGTCTAATTGACATTTTAGCAACCTTACACAAAGAAAAAGAAATCAAACATACCTGTGCAGTTATCTGCATGAATGTCCGCATTCGTTTCCCCAAATACCGTGATTTTCGAAATAATAATTATTAATAATAATTACCACCTTTCCCCGTGTTGAAAATTGTAATTGGTTTGGATGTTAAAGGAGTCGTTGCTTAAGCCGAAGATGTTGCATTTCCTTGCTGTCTTGAAATACATTGGACCAGGTTGGAATGGTTCCTGTGGGTAGTGTAGTTGCTGGGCGTAATCCTAGCTGTAATGTACATTTCCCAAGAAAGAACAAGGTGGGTGCTTTTGATGATCATACCTAAGGTGTTGTACAGATGCTGCAGATGTTTCACACTGATATTTGTAATATTTTATTTCTTTGTTAGCTTCCTCAATATGGACGAGCTGTTGCTGTAACAAAGATGTTTTATCACTGTCTGAAGCATTGGAACTTTTATAAATTAGACTAGCCGCCAAGGCGGCGTCGTTCGCCGCACATGTCCACCTGCTCTGTATCACTGTATCAATAAACGTCAAATTTCCTTATAAACGGCTCGTACAACCAGAAGCAGATTCGAAGTCACAACCTCTGGTAAAACCAATCTTTTATCAGTGTAACAATACACTCAAAACGTATAGAGAGAAAACTTCAACTTTTTATTAACTTTTGTTTAAAAAAATTACGCGCTCTAACATGGGTGCTATCAAACGTAAGGGGAAAATGGATTCTCTTCTTAAAAAGATCATACGGGAGGAGAGAAGAAAAGGCACGTGCTAAATGAATCAAGTGAATAAAAAAAACGTTCGATCTGATACAAAATAAAATAGATTAAAAGAAATCGATTAAAGACAACTATTATGACAAAAGCAAAAAAAAAATATTTTGTTTTATGATATTTTTTTTTACCTATAGGTTTTAAACATTTTCATTACTCGAAAAAAAAGTTCACCCGTCTCAGACAGTCAGGCAAGGATACGTTAGGATACACTGGCAAACCGAGATGCTACCACGTTCTCCCACGGCTGCTTTTTGTCCAAAATGTTTTATCAGTTAGTTTCTTTGTATTTAGTTGATGTATTGTTTTCAAAGCCAAGTCA
Organism: Turritopsis dohrnii; assembly: GCA_027922465.2. Lineage (NCBI taxonomy): Eukaryota > Metazoa > Cnidaria > Hydrozoa > Anthoathecata > Oceaniidae > Turritopsis > Turritopsis dohrnii. The sequence goes on along the minus strand of BQMF02000759.1, from coordinate 75,392 downwards.
ACGTGGAATATAAAACTAACAAAATAATAAAAACGAAACGTTATTCCTATTAGTTCATCAGCCAAAAAAAGTCACGTTCGATTGGGGTTGCAATGTATTTGCTTCGAACTCACGTCGCACACAAAAAAAGAAATAATTTCGCTCACAACTTAATCTACCATTTTGCGTGACTTACAGACAAACAAACAGAGAATCGGCTATTAATATATAGATTGTTATTTTGTTGACAGGTTGCACATACATCTGTCATTGGTTTTGCAACAACTATCCACGGTGTCAGGTCATTCCATAATGTGGTGAAGGTGTTATAGCAAACAAATGGAATTTTCGACTTGATGCAACACTCCTTATAATATTACCAGATTCCTTTCTTTGTGTCCGACGATGGTATCAAAGAAATTGCCTGGTCTCGATATCCGGGGATTCTGCCTGGCAAAATTACTGCATTTTGTTCAGCATAATTCTCAATGAAACTTTTGATATTAACATTGGTTTCGAAAGAATGTGCGTTAGCAGGCAAGCATTTGGTGTTACTGTGGGATGGAGCAGTTAGACCATTCGTCCTGTAATGATCTTGAAGAGTGTAAAAATTTTTGAGATCCCATATTGATCAGAAACAGAAACGTTAAACGGCATATGCGACATCCATACATCGTAAATGTAAAGCGTTTGTCAGTTTTTGATGTTGGTGGCGATGTTAATTGAAAAAAAAACTTAATAAAAACATGTCTTTTTCATCGTTTGTAATGCCCAACATGTTATTTCGACATTCTAGTATTTCCTGAACTGTAAAAAGACTGACACAATTTGTTTCGCTGGGGCCCAATCTACACCCGCAACCTTTTTCTAAAAAGTCGTTTATCTTGGATTCCTCGATTTGCATTTCGGACTCATCGATTTCCATGGCAGCCATTTTTTTTATTAAATCACCAGTGTCTCCTTTAAAACTATTTGGTTATATCGGCGCTTAATTCTTCAAATTCAAAATTAATTTTGTTGTTAACGTAATCTGGCAACAATTTCAAACGTGATGCTAATCCCAAGCCGATTGAAGGACAGTTCTTACTTGCGCTTGTTGGCATAATTCCGTGAAATTCTTTTACATATTTCAAGCAAGAAAGTTATTTGATATTTCGCGAAATAAATAATTCAACAAAGGGCTTGGCCTTCCACATGGTTTTTGTTTCTTGTCGTTAAAAGAGGTCCAAGTGAATAGACAGTCCAATACATGTAGAAACCATCCCATGGACGAGGCTTCGAAAAGGTGGTTCCATTTCAGTTTGAATAATAAAAACTGTTCAAGAAACAACAGTTGGACATAATGCATTAAAATGATCCGCTCAGTGAGAAGTTCCACATCCCGAGTACCCACTTTCGCACTCATCTATTTCGATGAGGATCAATCGACAGTTATTTTGAAAACAGCCGTGATCAAGGCCGACAAGGTTGAGGAAGATGGCTTTTGTGAGGTCATCTTCAAAAACAAACCCTTTAAAAGAATTAAAAGAATTATAGGTTTACGTGGTAAGTAATCTTGTGAGACGTACCTACTTTTTATAAACTCATATACATATATTATATACATAAACTCAATGTTGTTGCAGATTCAACAAATGAACTAGATGCTATAGAGGAGCAGTATTTCATACGGAGTAATAAGAAAAGAAAATTTGATGAGGTGAGATCAGTTTTTAATTAAATCTTTAAGAGTTGCACTAGACATGTCCTGGTTTCTATAACAAATTCAAACTAGCTTCATTCTGACAGTCTACCTTCGTAATCACACCATCTTTTCAGATCTCCGATGTTAATGATAGCACTGCAGATGGAGAGAGCAGTACTAATTATGACCCAGTCAAGGTAAAGTTTCAACTTTTCAAATATCATTGCAAAGCAAAACACTAAATATGATTGCTAGAAACCTGGTGTGATTGATCAATAATTTCCTTATAGAATTCAACTATCCTACCATGTCTCGACTTTTCAGTCGGAAATCTGAAAGCCACACAGGTAAAACAGAAACTACTTGATCATCATTATAATATGCAAGATATTAATTATAAATATTTATGAATAACATGTAGAAATCATTGAAAAAGAAGATAAACATAAAAATAATCAAATCCTTGTACATTTTTGTCAAAATTGAAAGAATTCCACAGAAACTTATAGGCCAGGCATATTGTGTCGAAAATCCCACCTTTTGATGTAAAAATTCTAATATGCATTTTTTAGGATCCTAAGGACCCATGTAACAAAAATTAGGATGGTTTTTGGTCTGAAAAAAGTGGCAATAATCATGGGAAGACATTTTTCTTAGGGGATACCGAAGGTTTTCCGATCAAATTTATTGGGTGGGTAAGGCTAGCAAATATTGCAATAAAATATGTTCTATCACGTTTAAAGTTACAAAACTTTGTCTACTTGTTGAATATTAGCTCTAGTGTTATGTTTCAAAAAGAAATTTGAACATTCTATATACAACGTGTATTTTACAGACCAGAAAACAGGATTTTTATTACAAAATGTGATTTTTTTTCAATTAAAATGTTGATCATGCTAAATGTCAAGTAAGTATCTTTACAACGCTTTATCATGCCAGTATACACAAAGGCAAAATCAAGAAGAGTTTAAGGAAATTCAGGTAACAGCACTTTTCAAATGCATGATTTGAATCTCTATGTGGGTTGGTTTATGAGTTTCTTGAATAACTAGAATTTTTGCTTTTTTAGTTGAATATATAACTAATAAAATGAAATGTGTTGTTCATTATGAGGATCAATCCAAGTATATCAATTTGAAAGGATTTTCAGTAATTAATATCAAGAGAATCCAGGAGGCAAGATTGAAGAGGTTGAAATTAGGAGGCGTACATGCGCATCAGGAACAGACAGGTTTCAGGTGGCATCAAGAGATTCGCTGGTGACCATATCAATGTTCTAAAATGGTGTCTGAAGCGACCGCAACAGGCAAAGAATCTGAATGATCTAATGCAATAAGCTGGTTTGAAGAAACCTTCAGAATGCTATAAGCCACTGCGAGGAATCCAAATAAAAAAGTCTGAAGCTGATGTATCGCGTGTGATTAAAGTATTGGAGGAGGAATACTTGAATCCTTTCAGCATTCGACTTGATATTGATATTTTGTGCAATTTGAGTTCTGGCAGTACGAAAGAAGAGGGTGTTGAGGAACTCCTTCAAATCTGGGAAAAAGGAAAAGTATTAGCTGAAGACTTTGCTGAAAAAAGAATTTTTTCCCGTACAACCTCATTTCACGACCCAATTCTGAAGCAGAAGATACCAACATTCAAGCCACCAAAGCTAAAATTGTCCACAAAAATGGCTACTAAAGTGATTGATGCAAACAAAAACATCATTGGTAAACTTCTTTGTATGTCCACGAAAATGGAAGACCGGTTTGACCTTGAAAAGGCCCTTACTTATCCATTGTATGTTGTTCCTCTTTCACTTGCATATCCTGACGGATCGAGAAGAAAAACGCAAAAAAGCAAACTGCTCGAGGTAATCGCTCCTGAAATGCCGTCTTTTATCGATTGTAATATTGTAGTAGAGCGTCAAAGTTCTGTCTACATCCTTGATTTGATTTGATTGCCCAAATTCGTATGTGCTGTACAGATGTTCCCAATACCTTCAGAGAGTTTATTGTTAAAGTGTTGAAGTCTATTCCGAAAGGATTCCAACGTGTTGACATTGTTTCCGATACCTACAGGGAGAGAAGCATCAAGAATCAAGAGAGGACAAAACGAGGATCATCGAGTAAGGTGCTGATTGGCTCCATCTTGAGTAAAATGCCACGTGACGTAAGCAAGTTCCTGAGGAACAGTGAAAATAAGAACGCTCTTATTGAATTAACATTTAAATACATCATCAATAACAAAGAAGAAGTCATCCAAATGGTTCAAACACAAAAGATGGTTCTTTCAGGGGATAACGAATGTTTTGATGTAACACCAGTCAATGTGAGTTCGAGCACTCTGAAGAGCAACCAAGAAGAAGCTGACACTAAAGTCGTATTGCATACTTTGGATGTATTGAAGGAGACCAACCTGTCAGTGCTATTACGATCTCCATCTGGAGATACTGACATACTTGTCATTGCTCTTGGTCTGATAAAAGATCCTGAACATCTCAGAAGGGTATGCTACGATGCTGGAAATGGAAACAACGGTAAAAGAACCTGGCTGAATAAAATTTCCCTTGAAGAGAAACAGAGAGCTGCTTTGGTAGGTTTCCATGCATTTACCGGAAACGACTATGTGTCTGCTTTTTTCCGTAAAGCTGTGTTGGAATACTATGGTCAAGAATGATGAATTTTTAGAAACCTTTACAGAATTTGGTTGCAGTTGGGATCTATCAGAGGAGCTCAAAGATTCCTTAGAAAAGTACGTATGCAAGCTGTATGGTTCAAGAAAACAGTCAGTGAATAAAGCTCGCTATGAAATGTTTAACAAGAAACATACAACTCATAACAAAGCTATCAACCTCAGTGCTTTACCCCATGTCTTTCTTCACTTATTCTCCATATGGAACGAGCTAACTTTGTTGCCGCAATGTGGAAGAAAACTGAAGAACCAATGATTGACATTGAATCTTTCACAGGTCATGGATGGAATCCTGATGCATCAATAGTATGGATCGATCAAGCTTTATCTGATGACATTACCGATATGTTGATCAATGAGGAAAATGATTCTGATGATGATGACGACGATCATTTGGATAATGGCGAATGCGACATTGACAGTGAAAATGACAGTAGTGATGAAGAGGACTTATAGATATATATATCGCACATGATAATTATTTTAACTGTTTTATACACATATGAACAATATTCTGTTCTGTAAAGTATACATATAACTAAGTACTAAGTTGTATTTTTTATGAAACACTAAACTAGTATATACAACATTGAAAATTGAGTGACATGAATAATGCTGTGACTGCTGAAAATTGATCTGATTATTAGTAAATTTTTTCGACAGAAATTTGACATAGAAATTACAATACATCCATATCCTAATATGATCTGCAGAGAGCGTTTTTTATCTAAATTGTCTCAAAATCATCACAACTTTGGCTTTTTATTCACTCAACTTGGCAAAAGTGTTTAAAGATGCTTCCGTAACTTTAGGTTGACCAACATACCATTCTAATTGACAAAAATCACATTTTCTGTTTTCTGGTCTGTAAAATACACGTTATATATAGAATGTTCAAATTTTTTTTGAAATGTAACACTAGAGTTAATATTCAACAAGTAGACAAGTTTTGTAACTATAAACATGATAGAAATATTTTATTTCAATATTTGCTAACCCTACCCACCCAATAAATTTGATCGCAAAACCTTCGGTACCCCCTAAGAAAAATGTCTTCCTATGATTATTGCAACTTGTTCAGGCCAAAAACCATCCTAATTTTTGTTACATGGGTCCTTAGGATCCCAAAAATGCATATTAGAATTTTTACATCAAAAGGTGGGATTTTCGACACAATATGCCTGGCCTATTAAGGGGGGCACAAACCGGCCAACATGTTGGCCAACATTTTGATCAACATCGACTGACCAACATGTTGGCCAACAATGTTGGCCGGTTTGCGTTAGGCGCCAAGTGCTCAAGAAGAAAAAAATCTCAAAAAATATTGCCCAACATTTCCGCAAAAATGTGCATGTTGGTAGCACGTTAGTCGGTTTGCGCTGGGTTGCCAACATGTTGGCCAACATTTCGACCAACATTTTAGCTTTCGTGGTAGGAGCCTTTCTTCCAACTTGAGGCACAATAGATGAAGAGAAAACACCAAGAGAGTTCTTGATATTCTCCGATCTCCAGCTCCCTCGCGCAATTTCGCCTGTAGAAGTAACGGAACCGACAAATCCGGGGGTTTCAGGGGTTAAATTTGCTTGAGGATAGGGCTTCATCATGTGTGACTTTAAGGCGAATGCGTCAGAGCCCCAACAAAAACATGCGGGATATTGGTATATCCATGAGGTAAAGGAGTAGGGTCTGGGATGTTCATACTGTTTTCCTCGATTTTTCTGCGCAAATCTGAGTTATTCCAAACTCCAGAATCATTCATTTGTCCATTACTACCTATATCCGCATAAATACACTCATAATCAGGACCAGCTATAGCCAATAAGATTATTGAAAAAATTTTATTGTAGTTGAAACATTAAGAACCAGTGCCAGGCGGAGGTCTTATTAGGATATGCTTTCCAGCGCCTATGCAATTGGGAAAGTTCCACCTTGATGAAAACTTCTCAGATATCTTGTTCCAATCATCTGCACTTTAGGTATCTTGATATACTCTTTTCCAATGTACTCTGTGATCGCTTAGTAACCTCATCAACAATGTAAGATAATGTTCTTTCAGATACTCTGAATTGGAAACTTAAAGACTTATAAGTTTCTCCTGTCGCAAGGAACCGAATGGTGAGCACTAATCTTTGAGCCGCTGAGATTGTTTGATGAGCTCCCATTACACCTGATTCTTTTGGTGTTATGTATGGTTCGATGAAAGCAAGAATCTCTTTAAACGATTCATAGGTCATTCTCATCATTTCCCTGTAACTTTTTGTGTCTTCAGCCAATAATTCCTGTAGTAAGTTTGTATACAGCCCTTCGCTGTTTGTTCTTCGAACCCATTTTCTTGTAGGACCACATCTTTTTTGTCGTCATCATCAAGCAAGAGGACGAGTGCCAAACAAGCAGCAGCTTCAGACTCTGACATCCTTCTTCATTGGAAGTCAAAAACAAATGAATGAACATTTCGTAATGTTGGCTACTTGTTTTACTTTAATGTCACTAATTTTCGCGGGAACTAAATTTCGCGGGAATTTAATTTCGCGGATGAGTAGGCACTTTTTTAAGGTTCGCGGGAATTTAATTTCGCGGATGGCCAGATGCAGAAAATTTCGCGGGAATTTAATTTCGCGGATGCCTCAAAATTGAGATAAAAAAATCATTAATTGAATTTAATAGTGAAATACTTGGAGAAAATGAATGACCAGACACGCAAAACAGAACCATCAAAAAATAATGTCATTGATTTGACTTAACTAGAGTAACTTTACAATAAGACAAATTGCTTCATTAATGTTTCCAATCCCTGAAAAATTCAAATCTAAGAATCAAAACTTTTTCGAAAAAAAATTTCGCGGTCGGCCAAAAAATGAAAAACTTCGCAGGAATTAAATTTCGCGGATGACCAAAATTCTTCATTTCGCGGGAATTAAATTTTGCGGCTTACCCCCTAAACCGCGAAATCCGTGAAATTTAGTTCCCGCGAAAATTAGTGACATTAAAGTATTTAAAAATATACGCCAAAGCAATCCGTAGCAACATGTTGGCCGAAATGTTGGTCGAAAATGTTGGCCAACATGTTGGCTAGTTGAAAGGCAGGGACCACAATTCACATGTACTTAACCCTTTCAGTCCCTGCGGACCACAGTGCGGTTCCCGTGTACTCATCGTTTTTTCCCTGAGGACCGCACCGCGGTTCCCCTATTCAAACACAATTTACGGCGCTTTGGCGCTTCCTATCGCGGTTTTATAACTTGTAAATAAAAATAGAGAGGTTTTGGCACCCTGCAAAAAAAAAAAAACGTACGAAAAAAGAGCAGAGTCATCAAAAGTTATCACTTTTTAAAAATGGCAAACCGTAGGCAGGCAAAAAAAGTGTTGACTGATATAGATGAAATTTTAGATATTGTTATGGACATTGAAAGTGGAGCAGAGTATGATGTTGGTGACTCTGAATTTGATAGTGATGATGAGGTACCGCCCGACAGCCAAACGTTGCTTGCAGGAGATTCAAACCTCCAGCGACGATTCTGATAACCGATCACCATCTCCAAAAGCCCCTTCTGTTTCCAATGCTCCTCCTGGACGTGGGACTCGTAGTACTACTTGTGGACCTCGTACTCCTGGTGGACGAAGTACTAGCACAGCCTTAGGTCGTGGCCAATCGCAACGTAATGAAAGTGAAAGTCGGTCAAGAGGTTGTGGTGGGGGACGTGTCAGTAGACGCCCTCGAGGTAGTAAGGCTTGTGGCCGTGGTGGTCGTGGAAGAGGACGTGGTGAAGCCCATGTTGCTGAACTTGCAAAAGCTAAGTTGGACGACAACTGCAACTTCTGGAAATGGGATATTATTGATGAAACGTTAGCGACTGAAGATGATGTTCCGTTCCACGAAAACATTGGTCTGAAAGAAAGGATGAACTCTCAAACATCGCTTGCATTTTGCAACTTTACTGGACTGATGACATGTTCCGCTTGTTAGTCAAGGAAACGAATCGGTATGCAAGACAATTTAAAGAAGTAAGTGGTCTGCTTGTCGATTATGATGATAGTTACGTTAGTGCTTGGGTTGATACTGATATTGATGAAATGAAGCGATTCGTTGGGCTTGTTTTTCTAATGAGAATCATTTATAAGCCATCAATACCAATGTACTGGTCAACCAGTGAGCTTTTACAAACTCCAGCATTTTCCAAAATAATGCCGCGTAACCGTTTTCAATTGATTTTGAAATTCCTTCACTTCAATGACAACGAGACATATGATCCAACTGACGAAGACCGTGACCGCCTCCACAAAGTCCGCCCGTTGATCGAGTTGTTGGGAGAGCGTTTTAAAAATGTCTATTACCCTGAACAGAAACTCAGCGTCGACAAATCCCTTGTGCTCTTTAAAGGTAGACTTAAATTCCGTCAGTATATAAAAACAAAGAGAGCAAGATTTGGGATAAAGATGTACAAGTTGAAAATGTTTGATGGGATCACCCTTGATTTTCTTGTGTACTGTGGGAAAGGTATGTATTATGATGATATCTTCAATGATCTACCTGCTTCAGAGAGGATCCCTGTTGCTCTAATGGCTCCTTATTTGCAAAGGAATCATATATTGTACACTGATAACTATTACACTAGTCCGTCACTTGCCAAGTTTCTTTTGTCTCACGGTACTCACCTTGTTGGAACCATACGTACAAACCGCAAAAATTTCGCCTACAACATTATTGATGTCAATCTTGAGAAAGGAACTGCATCCTTTGCAAAGCTGAAACATTTTGAAAGCCAAAAGCAAGGAAAGAAACAACCTACCACAACTGATGAACAACCCCTTGCTACTCAAGATGAACAACCACCCACCCCTCAAAATGAAGTGAACGTAAACACCCCAGACCCCCAACCTCGAGATGTGCCCCATATGATCATATCCAATATGATCATGTCAAGGATAAGGCAAATAAGAAACCAAAAATTGTTTATATGCTATTCACAACAGCAGAATGGTGCGTACCCGAAAACACCATGATGGTAGCCCAGTTCGTAAACCCCAAATGATTGCAGACTACAACAAACACATGGGTGGTGTCGACGGTGTTGATCAGCAGCTCCATGGGCTTCACACACTTAGAAAGAGTTACAAGTGGTACAAGAAGCTTGCCTTTTGTCTTAGGCTGCTCTCAATGCATACAAAGTTTTTCGTAAAGTAACCAAAGAAAAGATTTCCTTTTTGGACTATCTGCAGAAAGTTATTGCATGCCTTGTTGTAGACCACCCACCTACCGAAATCAAGCAACTTGATGAAACTATCAGCAGGTTGCAGGGTCATCACTTTGGTTTTAATAAGGAGCCAACAGCAGGTGCCAAATGTGAAAGGCCAAGCAAGAAATGTAGAGTGTGTACTGCTCGAGGAATTTTGACTGCAAAAGGACATACACCGAAAACTACTTTTGTGTGCAAGTATTGCCCCTCAGAGCCAGGACTCCACCCTCAGGGTGGCCACACAATTTCAAAAAAAATAAATTCCAGGACTATTCCAGGACTTTTCAAGGAAAATCACTAATTTTTCAAGGATTAATATACAGGAAAAAAAAAAACAGAAAACAGTAAAAATTAACTTTCGAAAAAAAAAGTTGAGAATGTAATGAACAATTGCATTTACATTTACAGAGATGTATTTTTCTTGACACCATACTTTTATCAAAGACAGACTAGGCTATACAGTTTCAAATATATACATTTACATATATATGTCTAAAATATATAAAACCAAAGTAACCAAAATGCTCTTATAAGCAAATTTATAAACAAAATCAACAGGTAGTCCATAGTAGTAGAAGAACTAAATGTTAAAACCAATATGAACTAAATAGAGTAAAGTAAAATTTCCAGATAATTTTCACCGATATAAATAGGTTGCCTGATTAGGTTGCCTGGGAAAGGAATATTGTGTAATCTAAAGGAACCTATTAAATGTTTGGCTTTAGAAGTATCACCTTAAGTTAGTCCATCAAAGTCAAGGGCGAAACAAAGACTCCTTTTCAATAGCTACTACATTATTAGCAGTTTGCAGTCCTATCCATAGCTTTAACCATTTACCCTAGGTGCAACCCAAGAAACAGTAAGTGCAAATAAAACAAAAAAGAAAAAGAAAAACAGAAAAAAAACACTTGAACTACACAACAAGCTCAATGAAAATAAATGTTCACTTCAAATCTTTCTTTGATTGCTCCATCTTAACAATCGAGTCCTCTAAGTCTTTTAGTACTTTTTTTTTCTCCAGGATAGTTTTTCGGAAGGAATTAGCCTTTGTCAGAAGAGCTAAATTTGCCTTTTCCTCTGCTTCAATAGACAAATTGTCAGCATCTCTTTTCAAAACCTCCATGCATTTCGTAATCTCATCTTTTTTCTTTTTTGCAACTTGTATGTCCTTGTCAATCAATTTTCGTTTCCTGACTACCGTTTCAACTTTCTTTTGTTTCCTTGCTTCTTCTAGGGCAGTATGGTAACGACGATTGGCAAGCTTGCAATTTTTTAGAAGATCGTTAGAAAGTTTTTGTGAAGGAAGTTGGAAAGGAAAACATCAACACTTTCACATGATTTGTCAAAACTGGCAAACTTTTCTTGATGTTTGGGGCATTCAGTATCCACGAATTCATCATATTGTTGTTTGGCATCATCAGCTTCATCAGCATTTAACCACTTAAGCTTGCACAGCCTTTCAACCAGACCTTGAAACTTCATTTTTGATAGCTGTTTTTCTTCTACCATTGATTTTGGAGACAAAGCAGAGGAATTTCTTACAATGCTATATTTAAGTGGGCACCTTTCTTGCAACTTCTGAATCAGCAATACAACAACAGCCTTACATTCCCTCTTGAAAGCGCGTTTCAGCTCTGGTCTACATTCCATGGAAGAAAGTGATTGCTTTAGAGCTGTTCCAAACTTGATTTGTTCTACCTCCAACTGATTACTGGATTTTGCAACATCAATTTTTGTTACACTTAGTGCAGTAGATACTTCCTCCAAAATCTCTTCTTTCACAATTACGCAAGAGGTCTTCTAAGCTGTCAGATAGAAATGGAACCAATGGCTTATCAGATTGAAACTGTAGAAGAAATGGCTTTAACTTCTTGGCTAGAAATCTGGAAAACTGCATTCTTAAAGGCACAAACTTGTCATGGTGGTGCTTCACAAGGGTCTCATAACTTTTATTCTTTGGTCTTTTACTTTTGCAAAGACTTTCCCAATGTTTGACTATCTTTACCATATTGGACCAAACCACAATACCTCTTTCTGCAACTGCCTGGTCTTCTACCCAACGAGTAGCACAAAACCTAAACATGAGAATGAGAATGTTAACCCTGTTTTTCTACATTAAAATTGGATATTAGATTGGAATTCCCAATGGCAGTAAGAATTTTTACATCTGAAAAAATCAATAGCCTAGCATCATTAACTGAGAAAATCACAGCAGCAAAAATGACTTTTCAAATGATCCCTAAATTAAATAAAATTAAATTGACTTACGGCAAGGCAAAAGTATCAGATTCACAAACATTAATGTATTCGTCGATTCTGGCAGGCGATTCTTTAAAAAGATTGTACATTGCACGGAATATCTTCGCTAGATCCCAATCTTGCGAGTTAATACCACTTTGAAGTGCTCCATGAATAATGTGGAGGCTACAACTTCCGATATTGATTATGTTAGAGTGCTCTTTTTCTTCTTGGTAGGTAGAAATCAATTTTAAAACATCCCAGTTAACGTTTGGACCGTCCATTGAGAGCTGAAGTAGTTTTGAAAGGTCGAGTGACTTAGTTGATTCCAGTAGCTTTTCAAAGAGGTTCTTAGAATTTGGCCGCAACAACTTAGAGTCAAAATATCTCGAGCACACCACACCTGTTTCATCGTCCCAAAATCTGACGCCGCAATCCATTTGTTCATTTTGTAAAATCTTGTTTAAACTTTCATAATAGGATAGTATGAAAAATGACGATGCCTTTAACTGAGACAAAAGGACCTCCCTGAAATAGGGTGCAAGACCAAAGTTAATGATATAACTGCATTTTGTCTTACTCAGCGAAAACTTTGCCGCAATTTGGCTATCAGGAAACATAAACTTGAATAAATCGTTCAACTCAAGACACGATCTCAATGAAAAATGTGACATGACAACTTTCAATACCCACAAAATTTCAGCGTTCGTAACAAGGGCAGGTATCTGAAAATCATCTATGGTGCTCTGGCTAACATTGGCTCTGCTGTCTGACTGTACTGTGTTGATTGAGGAAGTGGCTGGCTGCTGAGACTTCTTTGTAAACTCTGGTAGAAACATCGCAGAGGAAACAGCAGCCCTTGCAATCTACTTGTGCTTCTTCCCATCAGCATGAGAGTCAAGAGCAGCAGCACCCATATTCGAAATATCAAACTCTGATTTACAAAACAAACATTTAACTCTTGACCGATTCTTTGGAACTGCTTGAACCCAATTTGAATATTTCTCGTTTGTCAACCATTCAATTTGAAAATGACACTCTTTAACTTTCGGTGGCATTTTAACTATTTTCCTTATTATTGTCTGAAAATAGCAAAATAGCAAGTACATATCTTACATATCAACAAGTCAATAAAATATCTGAAAAAGAGACATGATACATTCATAACTCAATAAATACATCACTTAAAACAAATGTTAAAACCAGAAAATCCAAAATTTCCAGGATTTTCAGAAAATTTCAAGGAAAATTGGGAAATTTGAGCCTCTTTCAAGGATTTTTCCAGGACAAAAAAAATTCCATGACTTTTCCAGGAATTCCAGGACTTGTGGCCACCCTGACCCTGGTGAGTGCTTTGAGGCCTATCATACTAAGGTAGATTATAGTATTTGAAAACAATTTTATATTACATAATTCATTTTGACTTAGTTTACATTCCAAAGCAGTTTGTTGTAAAGTTTTTGTTGGCGGTAAACAAAAACTGCGGGGTTTTTTGACAGTTTACGCAAAGAGTTTTCAATCACGTGAACTAATTGTAACCTTGTATAGGCATGAAAGTGGTGTTTTTATGAAGACCTTTATATTGTTGTCATTTCGTTAAAATTTGGTTGAGAAATCTGTGCTACTTTTAGAGATAATATCATTTGAGTTGCTCTTATCAGAAAATTACTGATTTTCACCGGTTTTTCAAAATCGGCCATTATGTTTCTTGTGATAGGTCATTTTGAATTATTTTTATTTTATTTTGTAGGTTTATAGATACTCTTTCAATACCAAGAGTTGTTTTCTAGTTTTAAAAATCTGTTGAATCTCAAAAAATGATATTTTTCTGAATTTATTTTTCCAGTTTTTTGATCACGTGACCTTTTGATGACGTCATAGAAAAAAAAATTTTTTTAAAAAAAATGATCCTCGTCCTATAAGTGAGAAGTGGTCAAAGTTTCAATACCATAGCTTTAGCCGTTTTTGAGATATTGAGGTCTGAAGATATGTCATGAAAATAGCCTTTTTTGGCTCTGGGAAAGTAGCTGTCAAAAACCTGGGACTGAAAGGGTTAAATACATTGTTGGGAGTAAACTTGAAACAATCAATACTGAGACTTTCAATAACATATCAATTCAAAAATCGAGAACTTTTTATTTAAGACATCAATATACAAGGCTCTGGTTATTTTATTTATCAAGTTGTATGCCCAAACCAATATTTTCAATTGCATGTATTGGGGCCCGATCCGAACAGACAGAACACACAGGTCCAATAGTTTTATGACTCAAAGTTCTCACTGAACTTAGGCTATAACGAAACACAAAATACAAGAATTAATACAAAAAACTACAAAAATACAAAAAGACGAAACTAGAAAAACTCAACTAAAAATGACTGACGAGCAAAATAAATGTAAAATAAATGTAAAGTTCAAACACAGAAACAATGACTACATAAATAAAAACAAACAAGACTAAATAACAGACAAAATACTTACTAAATCACTTTGAGTAAACCACCACTACAACTACCACACGTTTTAACATACGACAAAAAACATTGCAAACGCACTACATATATACAGATGACGAAAGAAAAGAAACAATACAAATGACATGAGAAATTAACTACTATAATGAAATAACGGATAAGTACAATATAACAAAGAAACGTGAACTACGCAATATAATACGCAAGGGACGAACTAAATACACGCACGGACTAGTAAAAACGTAACGATTAACTATGTAACTAATAAAACACAACGAAGGAGGGCGCACTTTGCCGCAGCCTCTGTGCTGCCTACACAGGGCAGCAACAGCATGCAAAGAAGAAATTCCTAATAGTGAATTAATATAATTGATGTTACATTTACATTCATTAACAGATTATCCAACAAGAAACTTGAGAATTTCAATAAATCAAAGCTCAGAAATTATTTCCAGAAATTTCTTCCACTGAAGTCCTTAAGAAAATTAGCATATACAATAACATCATTCTGTTTTCTTTGACAGAAACCAATAGTGACCTTTGAAGAATACTTGGGTTATGAAAAAACGTTTGTCACAAAAAGAACTGTAAGCAACCAATCTACCCAAACAGTTGATAACCATATGCTGCACCTGGAACAGCAAATGAGTAAAATTTTAGATGTTTTGGGTGAACTCCAAAGGAACTTAAGAACAATTAAAGAGAGGCAGAGTGAAGCATACCTGCCCGTTCAACTGCCCAACATGGAGGAAAATGATTTGCTGTTTTCATTGTGACCATTGCCTCCTACAGCAGCTGATAGTGGTGCAATAGTGGCACCATTGTAACAACACTCTGCCATTGCATCCGCAGCAGTAGAGCCACTTGTGTCAGGATTGGAATCAGATTTTCCGTTTGCACCACCTGCAGCTCCTCCTCCACCACATTTACCATCTCCTGGGCCAGTTGATTTAAATATCCTGTCACTGACCCATATTTTTATGAATTCACCAGATGTGACAGACTGTGCATTTCGCTTAATTGTGCACATGTTTCCATCTGAAACATTAAAAGTTCAATCAATTACGGGAAAGCGTGGAATCCCCAAACTTGATCCATCATCAATTGCCTGGATTAAAGAACAATCTATGGCAAAGTTTAATGCTGATGAAAAGCAATGGCAAGACCAACTGCCAAAACTGCAAACGAAATTACGAAATCATAGATTGAAACCGAATAAGAAACAAGGTTCAAATAACTTGTTCACTACTCCCCTCTTTATGCGTAGTAATAAGTTCAAATTTCCTCCTAATAAAATCCCACTGTGATTCCTAAAATACAATCAAAAGTTGTTTTGATCCTTGTTCAACAATCACTTTCGCAAAGTTTATTTAAAGGGATTCTGTGCTGAAAACTTATTTTTTGAGACATGATAGAGCTCAAAAAGTTGATTAACAAGTCTTTTTACAGTCTTTTAATTCTTTGTTGTTTTCGAGATATCTCAATTTAGCTTTAAACAATACTTGTAAAATTCTTGTACATATTTTTTTTATAAGCATGGCGCTTGGCTCAGATTAGGTTAGATTTTTTTTAAGCGTATGCTAAATATTAAGCGAGTCCGGGTAAACTTCAAGTCGTGAGTTGCGTGAGTTATGAGTTGCGAGTTGCTAAATTCAAGAGTTGCTTAAAAGTATGGTAGCCGATGCCGGAAAATTTCACGGACGAATAGGGAAAGAAAACTTATTATTCAAATAAAATTTATTATTCAATACCAATATTCCATCAAGCAGATGAGAAGCGAAATTATGTTATTCCGTGCAAGTCATTCATAACACGCCATTAATCAAACGTTTCGTTTTTCCCCGCATCAGCTATTAACGGAAAAATCTGAGGATTTTTTCTTAGAAGAAAACTGAAAAACAGAGGTCAAAGTTCATCAAAACTTTAACAATAGAATGATGCTCAATCATCACTCTTACGATACACTTTTAAGGAGAGTGCCCAACGGAAAAATCTGACGACTTTTTTCTTTCAGAAAAATGAAGAACACAGGTCAAAGCTCATAATTACTTTAACAATAAAATGATGCCAAATCATCACTCGTACGATACTTTTAAGGAGAATCCACAACAGAAAAATCTGACGATTTCTTTCTATTAAAAAAATGAAGAACACAGGTCAAAGTTCATAATTACTTTTACAATAGAAAATCATGCTCAATCTTCTCTCGTACGATGACATTTTCACGGAGAGTCCACAAAGTACACAACAACTACGTTCAAATGATTTATACATCTCGTGTACCATATCACATATCAGCAAGAAAACAAAGCGCAGAAACCTAAAATCGTTTCCTTAAGAAAATTCATGCACTTGTCCAAACAATTATGGAAGAAGTTATTGATATCAGCTCTGATGAAGAACACAGTCAGGTATGGTAATAAATTCATTTAATTTCCCGTTTGGCATTTTTACATGCTGATCGTTTCTTCAATACGGCAACCATTTATTTACTATAGCTGTCTTATTGTCTTTCATCAGTGGCAAAGTCGTTATCAGATTCATATAATTTCCGTTCTCCATTTTAGATTCTTGATACCAATTCAAGTACTGCAGAACTTGTCACAATCCAACAAATCTCTGATAATTATTATGGGTAATTTCCTAGAAGACAAACAATAAACGATGTAGACAGGTATAATAAACTTAATTGACATACTGACTTTTGTTTTCTCCATTTCCATCTATTTCCATCGCATACTCAATACACTTTTAGTTACAACTACTCAACAAGTTCTGATGATAGCATCCTCGAAAAACCAACGTTTTGTGTTAAACGTGACGACATGCAATTTGAAATGCAAAAAGAACAGGAAGATATTGATAGTTGGAGCACTTCAACATCAGATGTAGACGATGAAATTGCCATCGTTGACCTTCTTAACTCTTCAGTTAGGTATGAAATATTCTATACTACACTAGCAGAAAGGAAAAGACATATACAGAACACATTATTTGCAAACCATAATTTCTTGTAACGTCTTCATGCTTTTAGAATACCTGAAGTGAACAAAAACACTGCTGAAGGGAAAAGTATTAACTCCATAAGCACTGATAATCATATCGAACTCACTAGTTTTAAAAAGTAAGTATTTGTTGGATACTTTCTTATTTTCTTATGTTTTTTCTCAGGTTCCTCATCTCATTCATAGGGAAAAAACACCACATTACATAGGCAACAAGTTGTACATACCTATAGAAGAATGGAATGGTCTTGAAGTAGTAGATGTAGAAAAGCTTCAACCAAGTAAAAACAAAATTATTAAAATTTTAAAATTGTAAAAAGCTTTTCGGCTTACGCCATCATCAGTTACATTAAAATGAGAAAATTTTACAGTTTTTTATTTACAAGTCAAAGAATAAGATAATTAAAGTTGACTTTTATGAAAGAAAACGATAAAATGGGTTAATTACATTGGGAGAAGGGAATAAAAGGTATAAAATTTTTGCAAGTTATTATCAAGTCACGCCATTTCGAAATAAATGTAGTTGCTGGGTCTCTTGTTGATTGTTTAATGTTGCTCCCATTGTAAGAATAAAGGAAGCTTCAAGATTTCTATGTTCCCAGTAGTTGGTCGGTGCGTTCGTGATAACTTTCCAGTTGAAAAAGTGATCAGGGTGTGCCAATAGGTGTTTTGCTGGTTCCGAGTCTTTCTTTGGGTTTTCATGCTCCGCCCATCTTGTCTTAACGTTCCGGTTCATTTCTCCTACATAGAACTCGCCACACGAACACGTTCCTTCGTATATTTTGCAGGAAACATAAGGATTGGTATCTTTTAGCTTGAAGAGGCTTTTTATTTTGCGTGTTTTCCATTTGATGTCAAGAGTGAAATGGTTGTTCGTAAATTGATTGAATTTGCTTATAAAACTTGGAGAGAGATTCATTCTTTTCACAATAAGGAATTTCAATGTAAACGGTCGGATTCTTTTCTTCGAAAAAGTTGGGTGGTATAATGAAATCGACTTCTTCTTCTCTTTGTTTCTTCAAATGTTTTTCTTCAAAATTTCGGAAAACACTAGCGGTAAAGCGATCTGGGAAACCCGCAACCTGGAACTTTTTGAAGATTACTTTCTTTTCTTTTCGAAAATCGGAAGACATAGTTTTAGCTCTCGACAAGTCACTGTTGATGGCGTTCCTCTTGTACTTTTTTGGGATCTGCGATGACCAATGAACAGGTACTTTGGTTTCTTTTCGGTAAACTTCGGTTTTAAAGGTGTTGTTTTGTTTTACGATTTTGGTGTCCAAGAATTTCTCCGGATCTATTTCACAGGTGAAACGAAGATTTGGATGGTAGGTATTCAGGATATCAAAGAGGGTGTCAGGTCGGTCTTTAAACCGTCGATTAAGGATGTCATGTACAAATCGTCGATAGAATTTTGGCTTTTGTGGTTCGACGTTTTCTTTCTCTAATTTGGTCATACAGATGTTTGAAAGAGTAACAGATAGAGGGCCTCCCATCCTACAGCCATCGGTCTGCTTATAGAACCTCGTATTGAATATAAAGGTGCTTTCAGTGGTGCATTTCAGAAGGAGTCTCTTGAATATCAATCTCGAGCACATAGGTTTCAATTTGTTTTTGACATAAATCTCATCAAGGTTATAATTGATCGTTTCTTTGACCGGGATGTTAGTGAACAATGACTCCACATCATAAGATACGTACTCTTCATTATCGTTGAGATCTTCTTGTTCCGAAAACATTTTTGGGAAGTCCTGGGTGTTACGAATGATGTATTGGTTATTGCTACAAAGTGGTTCAAGATACTTCGAAATAACTTGTGCAGCTTTGAAGGTTAACGTTCCAGTCTGAGATATTATTGGACGGAACTTCAACT
Source organism: Turritopsis dohrnii (assembly GCA_027922465.2). Lineage (NCBI taxonomy): Eukaryota > Metazoa > Cnidaria > Hydrozoa > Anthoathecata > Oceaniidae > Turritopsis > Turritopsis dohrnii. Next base: position 56,228 of record BQMF02000759.1, on the reverse strand, counting down.
CATCAATGTTAATTTCACTTAATTGGTCAAATTTATGCGTTTTCACGGTTCCATATAGTCGTGCTGGTTGATTTGCAGTCGGCCACATAGCTTTATAATCTTTATGATCTCGGAAGTTTCGCCACAGGAATTGTTGAAATAGTTCAAGTTCGTGTAGTGTATCATCCAACGCTGGGGCGTAAACACCTTTTTCGATTCCGCCATCAATCATTTGTTGCATCTTCATGTCGTAGTCTTCTCTCTTCAATATCAATACACAAGAATCTTTGTCACCTGGTACTACTGCCAAGTTTTCATCTCGTATCAGCCTTTTTAGATTATGATAAGTATAATCTTTCGTAGAGTGTATATTGTTCGTAAATAAGTCTGTGTAAGCTCTCAAGAATTCATGGAATTGTTCACGTTTCGAAGGTTCAACTTTAGGTGTCACTTTATGAACGACGCATTCGATATTGGCAGCAAGTAGTTTTTTAACGTGCTTATTTTTATCCACGAAGCTGTGGTCTAAACCGTACCACAACTGGTGACGTTCCATGGTTGACGAGATGGTTTCTGACAAGTTCACAATAGGCACAATAGGCACAGTGTAGCTTCCTTTTGATATTGATGGCACATGCATTTTCCAATTGCCATATAATAAAGAAAATCCTATGGAATCATCAAAAGATGGACGGAATTGGGATAAATACAGAACGTCTAAAAGAAACGGGTTCCATGGGGTTAGGAGATTAGCAGCTTGCAAAGGAGGATTTGTCTGTGACAATAACAACTGCAGTTACTTGAAAGAATATGGGAAAGCCAATAGACATCACTTCAAAGGATGCTTATGTCAACACTGCTCCCATCAAGCACAACAAGTGGCATGCCTTACGAGAAAGATTTGGGAGTTTAATGCAGCATCTTCTACAGTGCAGATTTACCATTATGGTAGCCATTCATGCCAATTGAAGCCTAAGCGAAATCCTGAGATGGAACATTTAATTCTCAATCAATACAAATCCAATACTCACTTAAAACCAAGCCAGATACCTCAAGTGAACATTTATCAAGCTATTGAAAAAGGAAACTGGGATGACATAGAGAAAATAAGTGAGACTCTATGTGATACCCAACACATAAAAAATCTAAAGAAAAAGGCCCTAAAGGAAGTGTCACCTCTTGGACATTCTTTCGAAGCCTTGGGGTTGCTAAAACAGAGTACAGACAAGAAAGACAAATTCTTTATTTATGAGATCAATGACAGAAGGTTAAATGGAGAACCATCTTTTGTATTCAAAACAAGTAAATTTAAACTTGGCTTCTTGAATCAAATGAACAAGACAGGCAATCACATGCTTTCTAAAAAATATGCACATATAGATGGAAAGGCTAACCGTTGTCCTGGATATTGCACAATAACATTGTCAGTTTATCACTCCATCTTGCAAGCACAAATTCCACTGGTCATCATGGAAGGTGAGGGAGAGTCAACTGTGTGCATCAGAAAATTTTGGGCTTTAACTGATAAAGCTTTAGCAGAATATGGTACCGATAAGTTCAATCCTTTCGGTCTAATTTCTGATGAATCTGGTGCATTCTGGAAAGCAGCCTTGGAAAATTTTGACAATGAAACAATGGGTAATAGTGTGAGTTGTGAGTTCCACTTTAAGGAAAACATCAATAGGCATTCGAACAGCTTCAGTCATTCAGGAGACAAGGATAAGTTTAAGAAAATATACCTTCAGTGGTTGGAAGTCACAACTATCAATGGTTACCAAACAACGAAAGGAATACTGGAAAACTTTATTGAGAAATGTGAAAGTAAAAAAGATCTAAGATATTTCGTAAATTGGTGGGACAGTAAGCGAATTCACTGGTCCAGAGCATATAAATGTGATTTATTCACTCCGAGACTTAACCAGGCCGAATTTATAAATGCATCATTGCAACATCGTGGTAGTGTGAAGGTCATCCTTTTGGCTGCAGCAAAAGATGATACAATTAATAGTATTAGTATAGAAACTTTGTGGCGAAAATATTCAGAAGGCATGGCAACATCTGGCAGTGGACAATCAACAAGTGGTCTCACCCAAAGACAACATGTTCGTCAGAAACGCGATGCAGAATTAGAAAAGATGATAGAAGAAGGTGTTATAAACGCAGCCCCTAAAGTCATGTTGGAGATTAATGAAAGTTGTAAACACCGTCCACTAACTGCTAAGGAAAGGAAAAAAAGAAAGCGATCATCTGCCTTCACATACTCTTCCAGCGAAGATGAAGATGACGAAACAACATCCATGTTGTCAAAAAGACCATGTAAATTATTTGTAAGATCTTTGGAAAAAGCCAAATCTGAACATAAAAAATTTTCAGTAAGTTATTTTCTTAAAATAATAGTGAAATAATTAGTGAAATTAACAATGATTTTAGTCTATTTTTGTAATTGTTTAATGTTCAAGGTGTGTGATACCTTTTTAGGTACAAGATATGGAGGAAGATGAATCTTCATTCCTATTTACGATCAAATCAAAGAAAAAAATGCAAGTAACAAGCAACAAAAAGTTTACATTAGTCAACACATATACAGTTAAGATAGCTGTTCAGTAAGTTCTTTTTCCTTTCTTCATTCCTTTTGCTGCAAAGTGAAAGCTTCAAGCTACAAGCTTCAGTATTATTTTTAGACCTACTTGCAACTGTGAGTTTAGCATCAGCAAAAAAGGTGATGTTTGCAAGCATATTATTTGGGTATTGATGAACCTATTCAAATGTCATACAACGAACAGAATCTTGTACCAAAAAGGTTATACCCTTGAAGAGTATCAATTACTTAAAGGCATGTTTGTTGGGTACCATACCAAAACACCTTAAATATAGTCCTGCATGTAGTACGAAAATAAATGTTGATAATGAAGAACAGGTACATACAAAGTTTTCATAAGTTACAAAACTATTCTACTGTTTATTCAGAGAGAACTACCTTTTATTCTGACAGGCAACAAACACTACAAATGAATTGGAGTTGATATTTGCCGCCAAGGTGTCCGAGCCTATACAGTCATGGACAATCACTCACTTCAAGAAGCAAGCAGGACGAGCGCCAGCGTGTAAGACTTGCAAAAACATAATACAAGTGGGACAATTGCATGTTATAGTGGATGGCTTGTATGTACCAGAAGGGCAAAAATTTGCAACAAAATGCAAATTTCGTTTCTGTCCTGATAGAAAATGTTTGCTGAAAGTACCATATCGAAGCAACTTAAAACCATGTAAAGCTCTGTTGCTTAATGAAAGTGAGCAGTTTACTGATGAAGAAATTGCACTTTGCATTGGAGACTCACTTACTGGATATATGAAGAGAACAACCTATATATTTATACATGTCTCCCTCTCCCCTTCTTCAAAGCAAGAGAAATTTAAATTAAGGTTCTTCATGTAGTATGTGGTTGCTAAGAGCTTTTTCCAATTTCAAATAAAGTCTTTCCTAGACTATATATTATATATACGCTTTTCTTGTTGTTTTTGTTTTGAACATTGAAATCGAAGAAGCTCCAAGTGTTTACTTTTTTATATTTGAACTCGGCTCTTATTTTTACTTGATTTTTTGCCCTCTTCTGATATTTATTGTATATAGTGTTTATTTACTTTAAAAGAAAACTTGAATTTAAATATTTGAAGAAAAAGTTCTTGAAGTTCCACCACAGAGCCTTGTGTGATGCTCTTTCTTTAAACTTTTTACCATCAGGCACGTGTGAGCTTGCTATTCGTCTCAATACAATCGAAGAAAAACATAGTTTGCATAAAGCCTACCAAACACCCAGACTGAGTGAGAAATAAAAGTTATGAAGTAGGTTAAACAGATAAGTACTTACATCGATCCAGTTGTCTTCGGTTCGGCACCATAATAAAAAATATGGCTCCTTTGCCGGAAAAATAAATCGTTGCCGTTAATATTTTCAACTCACAAATTTACTAACTCACGACTGGCAACTCACTGAACTCCCGACTCGAATAGTTCCTTAACTTGTATTATGCAGAGTAAGCTTTAAAATTATTAATGCTTGGCTTGACCAGCATCGTGTTTAAAAATGGCTTGAGAAACACTCGAACCGAAGCGAAATTTTATTTCAAGGAAAGTCATGTTATATACTTTATTTGGAAGTAACCATTGCTTTACTGTATCTTATTTCAAGAAAACTTGTGGCGTAAATTATTTACACTGCATGGTTATTTTTCAATTGACTGTTTTCATAAGCACATCTCAACAAAATTCATTTACTGACAAGCATACTGGAAGCATATATTGTGTCTTATGTAGAGCTCTGCATAAGCATATCCTAGGGTAATTTTGATTTTTTTTATTGCTTATAAAAAATCATGTATTGTATTTGTTTGCAAGTTTGAGAGATTGTTTTTGTTTGCAAGTTTGAGAGAAATACAATCTTTTTGCCATTGGCTTTGTTCTGTACTTAACTCCTAATAAGAATCCACAGAATTCACGAATAATAAAAAACAATATACAGATCAACTAACCATGGATGTGTCGCAATATCAAAAATATTTAAAATCCCCATCCGATTCTCGTCCAGCTTCATTCACTGCTTCCTTTGAAAGAGGAATGCATGCAGCATGCGACATGTCGTGTAAATAACGGAACAGTAGCAATAGTGACAACTTTAATAAACAACTGCCAATTTTAAAAAAGCAATTACGATTCCACTTTTATCTCATTTGCAGTTTTGTGTGTTTCACATAATTAAATTGAACCGGCATTATTATGCGATCAAATAAATCAAATACTTATCGCTAAAATTTAGGGCTTTTTATGAAAAGAGCGATAGTTATAAGCGATAAAAGCGATAAATATTGAATAATGACAAAACTAGAAGCGCTAAATTTATCACTAATATTTATCAATAAAAACAAATTATCGCTAAAATCCATTGTGCTTTTATCACTTTTATAAAGTGCTATTATCGCTTGTAGTGATTTTCCCTTGAATCGTCACTGCTGTACAATGTGATAAGACTGAGTGCTATGCTACTACAAATAAGAAGCATTGCATTGCTGGATGGATTCTGAAATTTTGTTATGATTACACATTATTTTGTGTTATGGTAGTTGTTTACGTACTAAGCCTGGGTATATAAGTTTGGCATTATGTTTTCATCTGTTACTTCTTATCTTTTCGGTATGAAATTATGGTAGGGCATTTCATTGTTTCAATTATTTTTGTTATTTTGATGTTTGTTTGTGTATCCCACGTTAAAAGTCTTTATTTAATTCAGCTCTAGTGTTGAGTGTGGAACCCGTATAAACATATAGTATTGGTTGATTCTATAGACTTTCCAATCAAAAGCTTTACAACTTCTGTCATTGAATTTGCGTTTTTAAATATAATTGTTTTTAAGATAAATGCGTACATGAATTTACTTTTTGTTTTTTGTTTTGTTTTTCATTTCAACCATTTAATCTTTTTCTGCATTTTTATAGAATTGAACTACTTTTTAGGTAAGATTAGTAATAAATAAACACGTAAAGCATTAAAGAAATGAAACTCATGGTTTTTATCATGATGTTGATGGTTTTGGGAAGAACAGACTATCATTTCAAAAATTCATTAACGATTGCTAACCAATGTAACTTCTGCATCAAAGAAACACAGTTAGAAGGTATCGATTTGTTTTCAATTCACATTTTGTAATATTTATTATGTCTTATGTATTATGTCTGGGTAAACAGTTCTGTGCTATTGCTTTTTTTACACAAAAGTTGCTTCTCTTCTGCATGTAGATATATATTCTGAGCCATATTGCTATTTGTTTCAGTTTTAAATGTAAGAAATGAATTAAAAAATTAATGCCTGAAAAGAAACTTTTACACGAGTTAAATTCTTGACACAACGCATACTGAACATGGGTGGCGACCAACGCCTCGCATTTGACATCAGTTTTTTTATGATCACGGGGGAATCATTGCATTTCATCCCCAATCGAACGCGACGTTTTAGGGGAAATATCTGGAGAACCAATAGGGATAACTGACGTATTTTAGGGTCAGCGATACAGGTGATAGGGTGACGCATCATTTGGCCCTAAATTTAATTTGGTACTGCAGATATAACGTCATCAAAATCTATAATCGACAATATCTCCGCAAAGGTTGGTCGTAGCGAGACGATCCCATACACTTTTTTGATCAGTTTTTCAAGCTCTACAACATAGGTACACTTTTGAGTTGCGATTCTATGATTTATTTTTTCGCCATGGGCTACGTACACAGGAATGGTAGATTTGACCTAATGTTTTGGAAGTTAACTTTAGTAAAAAGTTTTTACCCGGGATACTATAGATCCATATTATTTTAATTTGGTTTAACTTCAAACAAAAGACGATTATATGTAGTCAAATCGGGTAATCATTACGCACTTTTACAAAATTTGTTAATAAATCGATTTTTCAGTTAATTATGTCAGCCTTTATAGGTTTAAAGGACCTGTAATAAAAAGCAGAACATAGAAAAATCGGAAAATTCGTGTTTTCTTTAATGTTTATCTTCGTAGAGCAAGATTTTAGTGCGTAATGATTGGAAATAAAAAACAGTAATTCTTACGCATATTTTTACATTCTTCACTTACCTGCGAAATGATTTTGAAAGTATGCGTAATAAATAAAACCACAGTTTACGCATGAAATTTTTAATTAATACGCACTGTATAACGTAGTGTTCATATGACTAACTCATCATTCCATTATCCGAAAAAGGTAAAGAAGACCTGGAAACAAGGTTGATGTTTTCAAGGCATGGAAAATGAATAGTAAAAATAGTGTTTTGTAATGAAACATTTATTATATTTGCAATGTCTTACAAATAAACATGTTGTAATGGTTTTCTCTTTCACACGCACCAAATGGTATTCTGGGAACTCCTACTTCCCTTTTCCCAAAAAGTTTGCTTTCAGAGGGCTGCAGATTATGTCTTTCACTGGGAAATTGTAGACATCTTTGGCTCCATCGTGCTCCACAAAAATGCAATCGGTAGTCCCAAACTTTTCTTCCAAGCAATCCATTTCTATCGCTACTGCGTAGCCTTCTTCAACTGGGTCACTCAAATATCGACGCGGAGCTCTTCCTATGAATAGGGAAGTTGATTTCTTCCCGATGAAGATACAGGCAAACCACTGCCCAACAACATCAAAACATTTTCCGTTTTAGGAGGGTTAATAAGTCTCCACGTCGTGTCAGTGGATAACTTTTCACCCTCCTTCTCACCAGCAGCCTCTGTTGCCTCGCCTTCTCCTTCTCCTTCTTTATCATTACACAAATCGCTCTCGCTATTGTTCGATACTTCGTCATCTTCGTCGTCTAGTAAATCCAAAATAGGTTGGCTTCTTTTTGTCTTTTTTCATCTTTTTGGTCTTTTTGATTTTTCCTCCTTTTCTTCTTCCTTTCTCAGCGGCTCGTTTAAAAAATCCCCATCCGAAATAACCTGCAATAAAAATTTTGAGGTTTATAGGTTAAACTGATTCTACATACGAGCCCTAGATACAACATGTGATGGCATGCAAGTATCATATGTCATCAAAATCTTTACCTTCCAGGTAAATTGATTTTTTTTCTCGATCGTTTTTCTTTGTCAACTGGACCTTTAATTTTATCCAGGAACAGTTCTTTGAAGCTTTTATTGACTGGTGTTGATTGCTAATGGGCACCAGCTTCCATCCATTGGGCACCCATTGGAATCCAGCTGGTGCGTCATATGGATACGGTCCGATGTAGTCAATAAGATCTTTGCTGCTGTCATCAGGAAAGGCAGCGCCAGGTAGAGTGCTTGATCGCTGCTGGATTGAGAACTGCGGATCAATTGTTTCTGTTGGTGTTGTTGCTTGAGATGCTGTTGTCACTGGCAGTGTTGCGGGTGACAACAGCGCAGGTGTTTCAGGTGTATCCGCGTCTGAAAGGTTTTCCCAATCCAGCTCCTTTCCATTGTCCTTTCATGTTCTGTACTTTACCAAAAGTTGACAGTCCATCGCTCTTTCAGATATTGTTCTCTGTCAACTGGAAATATCCCTGAAACGTTGAAGGAATGACAATGCGTAAATAAATAAGAACAAGTGAACTTTGTTCAGTTTCGACTGACTCTTGTAAATACATACCTGTCGTTTTAAAACCATTTATTACATTCACTTGACTCATTCCTTCTTTCCAAACTTTGCAAATTTGATTGACAAAGTCTGACTTTGGCCCAAATGTATTCACCCTTTCTTGTAAAAGTTGCTCCCATCGACGCTTGAGAGGACCAAAACAACTCACGTCTAGTGGTTGCATGACATCTGTAACATGTGGCGGAAACTTCAATATAATAATGTTTTCTGCCAGTGCACGTGTAATAACGGGAATAGAAATATGGGTAAGAAGTCCATCAAATAAGAGAAGGAAAGGTCTTTCCTTGACGAGATCAGCAAACTTGCTGAACCAATCAGCAAAAACCTCGGTGTCCATCCACGCTGACACAAAAAAGTTCAGATGAAATTAAAAGTAATAATAACGAATCATGTTTCTGCAGTTGATATAACATTTTAATCTTACCATTTTCCGATTTCTAATAATAAGTGTTCGGGAGAGCATAGTCTCCCTTCCACTTTGAATTCTAATGTTTTCCCTTGAAAATTATCAACAGCAAGCACAGTGATATTCTCCCGACCAGCACCGAAACGTAACTTGAGTGCACGTTGACCTTGGGAATTGAATTTATAAATTATAATGAAGAATGAATATTCTGCACTGCAACATTATTCTGAAAAGTTCCTCACCTTCACTGAAAGCACCTATCCTTTAGATGGATCAGTGGGAAAACCCGACTCGTCACAATTCCATATTCAAGTTGGGTCATTCAATTCTAGATGTTGCTCTATAATCTATCCAAAAAGGTGCACAATTACAAACCAAGAATATTTTGCTTATTTATAAGAATACTAGTATCCCGGGTAAAAACTTTTTACCGGACTTAACTTCGAAAACATTAGGTCAAATCCGCCATTCCCGTGTACGCACCCCGTGACGAAAAAATAAATCATAGAATCGCAACTCAAAAACATCCCAGGCGGCGTCGCTCGCCACCCATGTTCAGTATGCGTTGTGTTGCAAAATTTAACTCGTGTAAAAGTTTTTACAGGCATTAATTTTTTAATTCATTTCTTACATTCAGAAGATTAAAAACAGAAACAAATAGCAACATGGCTCAGAATAATATATTTATACGCAGAAGAGAAGTAACTTTAATGTAAAAAAATGGCAATATAAAACACAGAACTGTTTACCCAAACATACGAAACCAAACATTACAAAATGTTAATTCAAAACAAATTGATACCTTCCAACTTTTTCTTTTGTTCCAAAGTTACTACTTGACTGCAAACATTAATGAATTTTTGAAATGATATGTAGTCTGTTCTTCCCAAAACCATCAACGTCATGAATAAAACCATGAGTTTCATTTCTTTATGCTTTTTTTATTATTACCTAAAAAATTAATACTTGAATTGTAATACCGAAAACCTAATCATGCTATAATAATATTGAAATAAAAAATAAAACTAAAAGAAAGAAAAAACAAAAAGAAAATTCAAGTACGCATTTATCCTAAAGATAACAATTAAAAACAAAATTTGGTCTATAAAGTCAACCGATACTGTGAGTCAATACGGGTTCACTCAACACTGAAGCTGAACAGAATCAAGACTTTTACCTGGCATACACAACCAAACATCAAATTAATAAAAATAATTGAAACAACAAAATGCCCTATTTTGACCAAAACCATAATTGAATACCCAGAAGATATTAAAAGCAACAAATAAAAACATAATGCTAAACTCATATACCTAGCAAGTATGTATGTAGCAATTAACATAACACAAAATAATGGATGCCGTCAAAGCATCAAACATAGTCAATAGATACAATTTGACAGCATAACACGTTCCCTACTTCCACAGCCATCAGAAAGGAAAACAGTCATAGATGTGGGACCATTTTTAATTGATCTGTAAATAAATGAATCAAATCAAATCTTCTTTGCTAACTATAAAAATAATAATAGCACGCGTTACCAAAACAAATTACTCTTGTCTTCGTTTTTCATCCAGTACCATATAAACTAAACGAAAGAACTCACATAATAAGATATCTATTCAAAGCTATAGTATTTAATCTTTCAAAACTAAATTAAAACCATTCCTTACTGTGTAAATAAACATCATTTTGGTCCGCATTTCTTCACCACATTTTATTCTGTATAGCGATATTTGATAACTAAAACGTAAACAAACATTTAAATACATTTAAATACAAATACATATACCTAATTTGTTCTTTTATTAATCAAAAATAAAAGTTTTATAATAATACCTTTTGTTCGTTCGATCTTTCTGCAGCTAATTTTTAAAAAGTTCACTGCACTTCTTCTGTATATCTAAATATGATTTTTCATTGAAAACAAACAACGTGCTACCCGTGTTCTTTTATTAATAAGAGTAAAAGTTTGGCAATAAACACGATAATAAAACGTTTTATAATAATAACAACACCTTCGTGCATACAAACCTGTGTTTCTTCGTCAGTTCTTTCGTCGATTTGCTGCCTAAAACAATCAAATTTAAATTAAAATATTCGTATACAAGAAGAAACACGTCTACTTTGCAAAGTTTCTTGCTCACGAAATGATCGTTGACAAATTTCGAACGAAGAAGATTGCATTGCTCGCACTCCTCCAAAGACGTTTTTCAGCTGATTTCCACTGTGCAAACCAAAAATAACAAAACGGAGGAATATATACTAATCACGGAAAATGAAAAAAAACGCTCTCGCCTCTGCGTGGCTTTACGACGAAAATGGAAAAAATAAGAAGGTTTTGACTGTGAAGGAAAAACCAGATATATGATATATATAGATTTTCCGTTAAATGTTTACCGTTATTTCAAGGATAGTTGGACTAAAACCAAGCTTGCAGACTACGCCAATGCATTCTGCTAACTGCTTTTCTGTTTCATTACTGAAAACACATTTCCGACCAGCCTTTTTTAACGTTTCACGGTTTTTGTTTTCCTTTAAACGAAAACGCAATGTGGCCTCATTCACACCGAACTTCTTTGCGGTACCCCTAATGGTTGCCAAGTCTTGAACATATTTTTTCATTTTTTGCATAATTATATCTTATTATACTAATTCGCGATTGTGTGTCACACTTTTATTTTAGAGAGTGACATATTTGGTTTTTTTTCACGGTCAAATCCTTCTTATTTTTTCCCTTTTTGTCGTAAAACCACGTAGAGGCGAGAACATTTTTTTTGATTTTCCGCGATTAGTATATGCTCCTCCGTTTTGTTATTTTTGGTTTGTGCAGTGGAAAAAACCGAAAAACGTCTTTGGAGGAGTGCGAGCAATGCAATCTTCTTTTGTATTTCTATGGTTCGAAATTTGTCAACGATCATTTCGTGAGCAAGAAACTTCGCGAAGAAGACGTGTTTCTTTTTGTATACGAATATTTTAATTTAAATTTCATTGTTTTAGGCAGCAAATCGACGAAAGAACTGACGAAGAAACACAGGTTTGTATGCACGAAGGTATTGTTATTATTATAAAACGTTTTATTATCGGGTAGCTCCTGTAAGTGAGTTAGTTGTTTGTTTACAATGAAAAATCATATTTAGATACATACAGAAGAAGTGCAGTGAAGTTTTTAAAAATTAGCTGCTGAAAGATCGAACGAACAAAAGTTATTATTATAAAACTTTTATTTTTGATTAATAAAAGAACAAGTTAGGTACATGTATTTGTATTTAAATGTATTTAAATGTTTGCTTACGTTTTAGTTATCAAATATCGCTATACACAAGAAAGTGCAGTGGAGAAATGCAGTTTGATGTTTATTTACACAGTAAGGAATGGTTTTAATTTAGTTTTGAAAGATTAATTGATTTAGCTTTGAGTGGATGTCTCAGTTATTCTGTCGTTTAGTATATAGATATGCTGCTGGATGAAAAGGAAGCCGAGAGAAATTTGTTTTGGTAACGCGCGCTATTATTACATTAAAAATGGTCCTACAGCTATGAATGTTTTTATTTCTCATGAGGCTGTGGAAGTGGGGAATGTGTTATGCTGTCTAATTGTATCTATTGTATCTAATTTATATCGATGCTTGATGCTTTTGTCTGCCTGCCAAAAAGTACAAAATCTACTGGAAAATACAGAAAGTTTAGCAGTTTTTCCAAACGAAGAGAGCAGTTTTATGTATTTCACTTAAAAAAAATGGTAGCGAAAGTGTTTTATAAATACCTATGTATGTTTGTGCTGGAAAGTAAATAAAGTATTAGTAATTTATTTACAGGTATGAATATAGAAGTAAAGAGTTTAGAAGTGTTTGAAAATGTCTACAGAAGATGATCAATGCTGTTTAGTTTACTAAGATGTGAATTGCAGTGAAAGGTATCCGATTTTGTTTGAAGTTCAGCACTAAAGTTAAAATAGTATAAATCTATTTAGTTATAACACAGTTGGTATGCTGGATAAATAAGAATAAAGGGTTGTTTAACTGTTGTGAATTAGCCAGAGGAGATTTTAAGTCAGATTAAAAATGTGGTTGTTTTCAATTTTTTTATAAACTCTTTAGATATATAAATTCTATCATTACGTTTGTGTTTTTAATTATTATTCATAAGGTAGATGTGAATAGATTATGTATTTAAGAAGTTCATTAGTTATTACTGTGCAATGAAATGTTTATGCATTATTTTGTGTTATGGTAATCGTTTACGTACCTGGGTATATATATAAGTTTGGCATAATGATTTTATTTGTGACTTTTTATCTTCTGGGTAAACTTTTGTTTTAAGGATAAATGCGTAGTTGAATTTCATTTTTTGTTGTTGTTGTTTATTTCAATATTCTTATAGCATGATTAGGTTTTCGGTATTACAATTCAAGTATTAATTTTTTAGGTAATAATAAAAAAAGCATTAAGCATTTAGGTTTTCGGTATTACAGTATTACAATTATTATTACGGTGTTTTGTTGTTTTGAGTTATTGTTTTTAGGACAAATGCGTAGTTGAATTGCATTTTTGTTGTTGTTGTTGTTGTTGTTTATTTCAATATTCTTATAGCATGATTAGGTTTTCGGTATTACAATTCAAGTATCAATTTTTTAGGTAATAATAAAAAAAGCATTAAGAAATGAAACTCGTGGTTTTAATCATGACGTTGATGGTTTTGGGAAGAGCAGACTACATGTCATTTCAAAAATTCATTAATGGTTGCAGTCGAGTAGTAACTTTGGAACAAAAGAAAAAGTTGGAAGGTATCAATTTGTTTTGAATTAACATTTTGTAATGTTTGGTTTCGTATGTCTGGGTAACCAGTTCTGTGTAATATATTGCCATATTTTTTACATTAAAGTTACTTCTCTTCTGCGTATAAATATATTATTCTGAGCCATGTTGCTATTTGTTTCTGTTTTTAATCTTCTGAATGTAAGAAATGAATTAAAAAATTAATACCTGTAGAAACTTTTACACGAGTTAAATTTTGCAACACAACGCATACTGAACATGGATGGCGAGCGACGCCGCCTGGGATGTTTTTGAGTTGCGATTCTATGATTTATTTTTTCGTCACGGGGTACGTACACGGGAATGGTGGATTTGACCTAATGTTTTTGAAGTTAAGTTCGGTAAAAAGTTTTTACCCGGGATACTAGTTCTAGACTATTTTGAAAATTTCATATGTTAAACAAAAAAAACATATGTTAAAGATAATGGACTATTATATGAGAGCTGAGGGTTACAATGTGCTGATTTCAGCAGACAATTGGAAAATGGTATGGGAAGGAGAAGCTCTTAGGAAACTTAGGAAACATTCAAGGCATCATCGATTTTTTTACTTTTCAAAGATTTTCCTTCATCCACAGCAGTTAAGACTGCAACCAAACACATACTTGTTACCATCAGATAAAGATACTATTGGCCAATGTTCAGAAATCATTTCTGTGAACAAAATCAGAACCAAGGTGTTATATTATTTTTCTTTTCCCCCTCTGCATAACATAGCATCATTGTTTCTGCTGGATCATCGATCTGTGTAGTATCTTATCCTCTTTTCCACCTGCTGTCCTCAACTGCCAGTCAATGATCGACAGTCAGTTTAGATAACTTGGCGGCACACCAAGTATTCAAAGTGAGATCTGTAGCCATCACTTACTTTGACAAGTGACAATAACCTGATTGAGTATAATTTTTCGACTGGAAAACATTGATCTTTGATGTTTGCATTACAATGGGAACGAAGTTATTTAATATCTTCTTTGGAGGGTAATTCTACAGGCATATTAGCTTTTCCAGATTCCTATGTACACTTTGCATTATTGGAATAAATATTCTAATCGGTCTCATATTACTCCAGAAAGCGTCAACATTTTTCAATAACAGAATCTAAATTCTCATGCAAATTTCAAAACACAAGCTGATATAAGCGAGAACTTGACATCAACACGTTCTGCTCACATAAGCGAGAACTTGACATCAACACGTTCTGCTCACATAAAGCAATTTGGCTCATGATTTCTCACGTACTTTGCTGAGAAGAAACCCTTGCAATACACGCATGGAACATAACCTTGATTATCCTGATCATTTCTTAGTCTGACCACAACAAGATCGGTTTTGTTTTCTCTCAATGACAAAATGTTGTGATCATGATCTAATAAGATTCTTCCACATTTTATTTCTAAGTACATTTTTAGGTGACAATGAAATTGCCTGTTTTACCTCGTCTTTTATCTTAGTGAAACAGCAATAACGCTTTGTCTTTAGTTTTGGCTATACCTACGAGTTATAAGGTCATTTTAAAAATTAGAAAATCCTTGCCACAACGTAATCACGATACAGTCTCACCCTTTCCATGACCTATAGCTTTCAAAGCATATTAAGTTGAAAGATGGGGGTATAGAGAGGGTTTTACAGACTGTTTCTGGAAAAGCTCAATGATCCGCCTTAACCAACAAAGATATTTGCTGTTAGTTGACTCGCTGATTCACCTTATTTTTATGTATATGTATTTGCAATTCTCCGTAATTCTCACTGGTGAAACTGGTGGAAACCAACCTTTATTGTCTACACTGCAAAAGGTTTTCTTGATTTGGTGATCCAACATTACATTGACATGCCAGAATGCAAAAAAGTTCTGTCAAATGGTGAGGAGTAGAATTCGTTATGTATTTGATGCGCTTTATAGCATTTTATCAAGTGTTTTCAATATATATTATTCAGCATGAAAGTAAACCAAACTTATCTATGACATAACTTCAGAAATGAAAAATAGCCAACAAAATTAAAAAAAGACAAATATGACTTCGCACCATTTCAAACTATGGCAGTAAAAAGTCTTTCTTTTCATGCTACAGATAAGTAACAATGTAATATATGCATGTTCTAAAAATGGGATTTTCCATGCCGGCAAATAAGTTTTCCAATCACGAAACTCACATGCAAATATTGCCAATAATAACGAAACCGAAACCAATACAATCTGCTAAATTTTAATTAAATTATATTTAAGAATCACACTTTTCAAACACACAGAAGTTCCCATGCATAGTCTCTGCAGTTTTCAAACTTATAATCAGATCAAAACTGTTATGTTTTGATTTGTTTATGCAAGGCTGCAGTTTAAAATTATTTAATCTAGTATTTATTGGCAATAATTTTTCATGGGTTCCATGGCTTAGTTATATAGGTAAAAATTAAATGAATAAATAAATGAATGAAAATAAACAATCAATTTTCACAGGAAAGAGCTGGTGAAAACTTGACTTACTTGAGCATGCATCAGGAATCTCCATTGTATTCTTTTAGTCTTCTCTTTAATTTTCTTTTTCAACTTGTTCCATTAAGTTTTTTCAGATGTATCATTTTTTACCAATACGTTTTCGACTGGTACTAATAAATAATGATTGAAATAATATCAAGAAATTTTCAACATCAACAATAGATTAAGCTTTCCACTGACCATTGTTGTATGCATTGGATAGCTCCTTTGTAAGGAACAGTTTAATATTGTTTCCACAACCATCTTCACTGTTCTGTCATGCAGATCTGAATCATCACTTTCCGAATATGATGGTGGCACAAAATCAGAATCAATGAAAACAAATACTACTGGCTTCGTCCCTGGTGGTACTTCGGCTGTTTTGGGTATGATAGATGATGATTAACATCTGGAATGGGAAAAAGTAACCCCTTCGCAAGTTTCAGCCAGCATCTCCAGACATCGTCAATACAAGTTTCACGAGACCTGTTATCACTCCTGCTCCTCATCCCCCATAACACCGTTGACTACTACACAAATCTAGTCCAACCAATCACCCGAAGAAGATAACCCTGCACCAGTCATTCCACCAGCATCAGATCCATCACCACGACATGACCCTGAACCTTTCACTGCCGATGCTTATCCAAGACCACAATGATCATGACCAGCACCGAAACTCTATGAGCCAGAGACTGGCCAATGGAAGTAATTTGATTCCATCAAACTGGAAGGGGATGGAGGATATTGAACTCGTATTAATTAAATATTGTTGGTTCATTGGAAGGTATTTATCCAGAATGTAACTCTTTTGCAGAACAACCCTCCAATAATAAATCAATAAATACAACATTTCTACAGGAGTGTTGGCTGTCAAACGACTCCAGAAAAGTATAATTCAACAAACCTGAATAAACCTGTACTTATTACCTGTACTTAAGAAGTTTTGACTCAATATTTGGCTTCAGATAGTGAAGAAAGTGAACAGGAATTACTTTCTGATGACTCCTGAAATAGATGTGAGTCAACATTTGAGAGGTTTAAGAGAATCACAACCTGTTCTTTGGGATACAGTCTTTGTTGTTGATGTGATGTTGTTGTTCCCAGTGACAAAGACCAACATGATTCAAGTTCTGATGAAAATGCTGACAGTGATAGTGATGGCAGACCAAAAGTTGATATTGCATTTGTTGGAGATAATGATGTACCATCCAAAATTTCAAAAACTTTTACTCAATATGATAAGCCAAAGAAAATGTCGAAACCAACACAGAAACAAGTAGTAGAAGCAAGCAAATGGAAAGATTTGATAAAACCATCTGAAAACCCTAATAGTGAAAAGAACTATTTGGAACAGTCAGGTATCCAGAAATGCATCCTTTATAAACTCACCAGCTGAAGCTCTCAAATTGTTGTTTACCAATGCGATTATCAAGCAAATAGTCTATGAAAGCAACCATTACCATGATCAAACAAAACTGATGATTCTAAATAGAAGCTGATTAGGTCAGAAGAGTTTGAGACATTCTTAGGAATAACAATTGCAGTGGGTATAGTTCAACTGCCTGAGATTGAGAACTACTGGAGAAAGGATGGTATATGTAATATACCATGGTTCTCTTCAATAATGTCAGTAAAACGCTAAAAAGAAATTTTACATTTTTTGCACTTAGCTGATAAGTTGCTTAGACCAGAAAAGGATTTTATGGACTACAAACTTTACAAACTTGGTGGACTTTCTGAATCTTTACCTAAGATGTACAACCCTTGTCAGGAACTCACAATAGATGAGCAGATGGTACCATGTACGGTAGGTGACCCAAATGGCAAACAATCCAAAAAAAGACTTCAAATTATTGTTCAAAGTGTAACAAATTTCTCTGCAAACAATGTTTCCAGAATTACCACACAAAAATCAATCCCAGATAGTTCTGGGCACAAAGAACATGTAATTTAGTGTTTTTCAGGGTTTTTTCGATAAAATTTTTTTTGGTTCATATTTTGGGACGAGATGGAGATTTTGACTAGAAATTTTGACTGGAAATTTTCCCAAGGTACTCATAACATAATAGGCAACAATTCTGGGAAGTTTCAATGTTTTCATTTTATTTTTATTTTATTTTATTTTTTTATTTTATTTTATGAATCTTCAAATTCAAAATAAAAACATTTTTGGATAAAAAATCTCATTTCTGCATATTTCACTATAATGTTGATGTCAGCAAATCTAAACAGGATAAAATTTGGTTTTGTGCTTAGATGCACAATTTAATATGCTTTCTGAAAATACATAGTTATGGAAGGTTTTTGTGAACTAGGAGTTTTTTGTTTTTTTTACATCGTGGAATACATCGTTTACACTTCACATTGTGTATATATGATGGTGCTATGAAAGTGCAAGTAACTGACCTTTGGTCATGATAAGGACAAACGTTTTTGCAATATCATTGATGTGTTTAAATGAAGTTCAGTTAGCGGTTTGTATTTCCACCAAGGTATTACACACAGACTTCGCTAAAGATGAAAAACATATGTGGAATTGCTCTGTAGATTTATATATTACCTCCATAGCTTCACATTGTTTACATTTACATTCCAAGCTTCATTGCATATATGGCCTTGGCAAATTGGTACATCTGGACCGTTCACCACCTAGCACCAGCAACATTTGTTTTTGATTTCAGCAGTACCTTATTCATCACCTCCTTGATAGTACTGCAGGGCAACTCATAAGTCAGTTTGAAGCCAAGATTCTCAACTTTCACTTTAGAAGACTCATTAATTAGAACTGTACCATCAATACCCATTTTTCATTCTAAGTTCATATTAAAGTATGTTTTTTTTTTTTCGTGTGACAATTTTATGGGTGAAATGTTTAATATGTATCCTTTCAACTCATTTTCATTGTCAAAATAATGAGGAAAAAGATGGTGCTTGTAGTATGTGCCTGGTAAATGGCATTGGCAAGCTGTTGATAAAGGAACTTGATCTGGCTCTGGAAGACTGGTTGCAGAAAATTTTGATTTTTTGAAAGAAATATGGGCTGGGTGCCCATCAGTTACTGCTGTTTCTAATGGTATAGTATCAATACAGTTGGAAAAAGCAAGAAATGATCATAGTGATACCAAGTTGGAGGACTTTTGTTTCGACTAATGAGCAAAATGTTAGTAAACAAAATGTTGTGGATAAAGGAAAACAAAAAAATTTGCAAAAAAAACTTATCTGCACATCAGCGTGACATGATGTTGTTTGAACGTTCCAAGGAAGAGCTGAAGTTGAAATGCTATTCGGCAGAAATGTTGAAAAGGTTCTTCAAGCAAACTGAAGAAGCTATAAAATGGATGACAGAATCCATGACTCCCATCGGAAACATCATTAAAGATGGCTTGGGTTGCTTTCAAATGCCTTTTTACAAAGTCAGTCACAAGGACAGTCTATAATCCACAGCCACATATGTGCCATTCCTCGTTGTTAGTTATAATGTTCTATTCATTGTCTTATTCTTGTTGGAACTACATGTAGAATGTTTTAACTGAGAGTGTTTCGCAATCATTATGCATTTGAAAATACCAATATTCACAATGATGAATCGTCCACTTAAATCGTATTGTCAGAAAGAAAAATGTGCATTTGGGCCCTGTAAACATTCAATTTTTACCTGATCATGACCCATCACATGAATACTGAATACTGGATGATGAATAATGGCTGATTCTATGACTTATATTGTGAATTTGCTTACTCCTTTCTCATTGCTGATCTCATTTATTATACAGCCTTTGTCTTGTGATAGTGCTGTTTGGATAATTGGTTGTAACGGAGCTTTTTTTAACTGGGGACACTTCTCAGCACAAGTGGTACACTCTTTTATATACTGCTCAACAGCTGCACGGGGAATATTCGCATATCTTATTATACTAATTCGCTTTGTGTGTCACATTTTTATTTTAGAGAGTGATATATTCACTTTTCTTCTCACGGTCAAATCCTTCTTATTTTTTCCCTTTTCGTCGTAAAACCACGCAGAGGCGAGAGCGTTTTTTACGATTAGTATATGGGGAAGCCCCGCCGCTGATCGTTTTCATTGGCTAATAAAGGAAAACTCTCAAAATACGCTCATTTGATTGGCTGACAAATTCTAAAGAAGAAGCGCAGTGAAGGTTTTAAGAATTGGCTACAGAAAAAATGATGTTTATTTACACGGTAATCAATGGTTTTAATTTTAAGTTTGTTTTGAAAAGATATCTTACATATGTGTAAGTTTAAGAGTTAAAGTAATACCATGGTTTAGGATGTAGAAGCTGGATGAAAACGAAGAGGAGATGGAGCAACCATAGCCAAAAGACTGTGGAGTAACGAAGACGAGGGGGGAGCGCAGTAAAAATTTGTTTTGGTAACGCACGCCATTAGTTAGCAAGGAAGATTTATTTATTTACAGATCAATTAAAAATTGTTCACATGGGAACATGTTATGCTATCTTATCTCATCTCAACCATGTCTGCTTTTTTAAAATTTTCCTATATATTTTATTGACAATGTTTGGTGCTTTGTTTCTCTTGTCTGTCTGTCATTTATGTCTTTTGCTTTTGTTTCTTCAATATGGTTGTTGCAATTGTGTGGCTTATAGCTGTTCTTAACTGAAATCTTTTTCTTTTAGGTCAAAAAGTGCAAATAAACCGTTAAATAAATGAAGCACATGGTTAAATTATGATGTTGTGAGAGTTAGTTAGTTATGTACCGGGTGAGTCAAAAAAAGTACCGTTGTTTCACAAAACGTATCTTTCGATTGAAAGCTAGTGTTTTTTATTTCTTAATAGAGGAATCCTTTACCTACATTTTGGTGTATCATTTGTCAAATTTGGTTGAGTAGAAAAAAAGTTATGGGCAAAAAACTGGAGGTGGTCCTTGTAAAGATTCTCGAAAAATGACGAAAAAAGCTGAACAAAACTTCTCGAAACAGGCAATAACCAACTTCGAAATTTTAAGTGATTTACCTTCAGCATCGTGTGCAGTTTTGCCATTCCTCAATGACTTGTTGCTTTTGCAATGTCTTGCAAGGCAGGGACATCCTGTTTGAAAACTTTAAATAATCGTTATGAACTGCCAGACTGTTCTATCATGATTGATTTGTTACAAAGGGCACGGGCAGAGGATTTGTTTCAAAGGCCTGGCGTCAAAGCGGTGAATGGATGTGCTCAATAATTAATGAATGGTTGAAACCTATTGCATATTGCCCCTTTCGGTTCTAATCTAGCAGTCACTGTGCCTCTGCAATAGGTCTAAAAAACTTAAAATTTAAAAGTTAAGTATTTTCACTTGAAAAAAAACTCCTTTCTGTGAAAATTGTTTCCACAATATTTGGCCCAAAAACCACAATTTACGATGATGAAGATGTCTCATCTGAACTTGAATTCGACAAGTCAACAGACGAAGACAAAGAAGAATTGAAGATGTTATTGACAAAGTTGTTTCTTCCCAAACCTCTCATAACAACATTGTTGAAGAAAATATTCATATATCTTCACTAGGTTTGTAAGATTCATTTTTTGACATTCACTGTAGGATATGGATATTCTCAGGTGCCAAATATACGCACCCTGATGTTCCTGACCCTGTGTCAAAAAAGTGATATGGACAGCTGGGAGGTGGAGGGAAAGTTGTGCCACCAGCAGTAAGAAAAGCGCTTTAGGATTGGGTTCATTGATATTTGTGGGTCGTTAAAAGCTTGATTACCCCGCTCGTTATTTAAACAACAAGCAAAGTTCTTTAATGATAATTTGGTACAGCAACAAACCAACAAAGTCAAACGTCAGCTGCCAGAACTTGTTGTCTCAAACAGATGGATTAAAGGATAGATGGCAGAATATAATGTCAGCGTCAGAAAACCAAACAAACATTACCAGATAAAGCAAGATGATCAAGTCGAAAGAATCTCGGAGTATATTAAAAGTATATGGAGGATTCGGAAATTCTTAATAGATAATTTTGGTGTTGATCCTCCTATCATCAACGGCAACCAAATGTCATTACACTGCAATGAAAGCAGTACAAAGAAAACACTCAATATAAAAGGAATGAAAACCTATGTGAAAGAAAACTATTCGCTTTCACGTTAACGTATCACACCATTTACACAGTTTTCCAGTGATCCAGAAGTTGCCTTGAAACCTGAGTTTGTTTTCAAGGGAAAGGGTAAGAGGATGACCCTAAGAAAATACCTCCCCATCCTGAGAATGCTAGTAGAAAGCGTACATAACCTTGAAGTAGATTTTACAGCAAGCTTCAAGGCTCTTTAGCTTACTTCGGCTCTTGATGGTAGCGAAGATTGCCTTATAAGAGAGAGCATAATTTCATTGGTTAAAACCTGAAAAAGTTCAGAAGTGAGTTGATGAAGGAAAAAGCCCAACGAAACTTTAAACGCTCATCAAGTCCATCACACCACCGAAGGGAGTACGAAGAAAGAGTGATTGGGAAAATGACGACCCCGCAGTCAAAGGAGATGAATTGTTGGATTGTGAAGGCAACAAGATCAGCTTTGAAGAGGAAATTGAGTCAGATGACGAAGAAGTAGATAGAACCGAAGTGGCAGATGCACCAGTGGAAGGAGAGGTACGAGTCTACTACACGACAGTCGTCTGGTGAAGTTTTGGAATCATGTCCCTCATTAGTTGAACAGGGTGGCCACTCATACTGGAAAAACTGGAAAATACTTGAATATACTGGAGAAAAAATTTGATACTTGATTATACTGATAAATTTTAAAAATCAAGCATTCTACCAGTATATACTTGAAAATGATAAAAAAATACTTGGTGATACTGGATTTAGATTTAGTTGTAAAGGTTTTCCTCTATGTATAGTTATTATACTTTAGAATAGAAAAATGAGTAATAAAAAAGTAAGAGGAAAGAACAAGTTTCAAGACAATTGGTTAACAAAGGAAGAGTACAAGTGTTGGTTGGAGAAAAAAAGTGAGCATTCAGCCAGATGTAGATTATGTATGAAAGACATTAGTGTAGACAATATGGGTGAATCAGCCTTAAAAAGTCACATATCTACAGCAAAGCATTTAAAGTTAACTAAAGAAAAAAAAGAAGCCCAAAAAAATCTTTCGCTGCTTCACTTTCTACCAGGGAGCAAATTTGCTCCTGCACCAGTATCATCATCTACTTCAAAACCACCAAGATTCCAAGATCTTTCCATACCAGTGGCAGTCATTTCGGCAGAGATTCGGTGGGCACTAAAATCTGTTTTGTCACACTTCTCATTACGCTCGTGCCTTGATCTCAATGAGCTTTTAAAAGTAATGTTTCCAGATTCTGAAATTAGCAAGGATTTCCAAATGAGCAAAACAAAACTTGGTTATGTTATAACATTTGGTATAGCCCCATATTTCAAAGAACGTTTGGTTAAACGGATGTTAAACTCTCCATTTTTCTCTGTCATGTTTGATGAATCACTCAATAAAGTATTTCAAGAAGAGCAAATGGATGTTCAAATACGATATTGGGATGACACAACCAATTTAGCACTATCAAGATACCTCGACTCACAGTTTATGTTCCGTCCAAATGCAACCAATTTAGTTAATGCAATAAGTATAGCTTTGAAAGGCTTAGATGCCAGAAAATTGCTTCATTTATCAATGGATGGACCAAACACCAATTGGGCTGTGTTTAGTATGATCCAAACCAGTCGCCCGGAAGAAGAAAAACCTCCATTGCTTAACCTTCAAAGTTGTGGGCTTCATGTTGTTTCAAGCGCTTTGCAGAGAGGCATCTCTTCTACAGATTTGGATCTTGAAAAGGTTTTTTATTAAAAGAAATTTTACATAATTTTGGACATAATAGCAAGCCTCACCTATGGGCTTTATCAGCTTTATCTTAACTTTTTTAGGTTCTTCGTGCAATGTCTAAGCTTTTTCAAGATTCACCAGCCAGGTTAAGGTTGGATCTGCAGCTAAGTTGGAACTTAAGAGAGTCGAGAAAACATGCGGTTTTTCCAAGGTTTTGAAGTTCAAAAAGGAATATCGAAACCTCCTTAAAGCATTATGCCAAAAGCTTCAAGAAAGAAGCCCTTTAAAGTCTGTAGTAGTTCGGTGTGCAGCTTGTCTTTCACCATCTAATATGACAGAATCTGAGCTATCAGTAGAATTATTTGAAAAGCTTGCAGATTTTTTGCATGAGCAAAAACGCATCACTTCACAACAGTGTGATGATTCAAAGTCTCAATATGAACAGTTTTTGGATAAAACTGTCAAAATTCATAAGGAGAAGTTCACAAAGTTTAACCAAAATGTTGATCGTGTAGATCAGTTTTTGGGCATTTATCTGAACAATGTCAAAGAATTTCGAAGTTTCTGGTTGATTTGCAAGCTCGTTTTTGTATTATCTCATGGTCAAAGTCAGGTAGAACGAGGTTTTAATATCAACAAAGATGCCCTTGCTGTTAACATGGAAGAAGATTCTCTCAGGCCTCGTCGTATGATATACGACGAAATGATGTCGTCTGGAGTTTCTGTCTCTGAATTTGTCATTGAAAAGGGATTAATCCAGAATCGAAGCAGGTGAAAAGGAAGATTTGGTTGAGATGAAGTCCCTTTTAATTAAAGCGAACTCCTTCAGGGAGGCTGCTAAGCAAAAATCAAAGACCATTCAAGAACTTGAACTTGCTTATCGTAAACTTGAAGATGAAATAAAGGCAGTATAGGCTTTGTTGACACTTTTTGTTTGCTTATAATGTAGTTAGTTTTTCTTCTATTAGAGAGATATGATACAACTGTCTGACTCACCATCTCGTTTAAATGTTTTTCTGCATCTAATTCTCTATAGTGAAACTTTTAGTTGCTTGAGTGAGAATTAGTTTTAAAATTGTTATTCAAAAAGCATTTAGTTCACTTTGTTAGATTTGTTTAAATTTGTAGATGATACTTTCACCTAGATATTATCTATTCCTTCTTGATAGATGTTATTATTTAGTTCATATATGATGCTGAAAAGGGTGTTTTCACATTGTAAAAGATTTGAGGTCTTATTTCTTCTCTTTTTTTTTAATGCATACTAAAAACTACAACTGCTGCCAGCTGTCAAGACTTAAGATTGAATGATTGATTGTATTGTATCGTACATAAAGCTTAATGTTTTCCCTAATAAAAACTGATTATAGATATGCTTGATAGTACTTGGACTTTCGAGTCTGATATACTTGAAAATTCTAAAAATATACTTGTGAATGTACTTGAATATACTTGATTTTGGATCTCAAAAATGAGTGGCCACCCTGTTGAATTGGCTCCACTTTGCGAAAACGAAGATTTGAAGAAAGATGCTCGATTTGTTTAGTTTTAAATATCAAGAAACAATACAATGTTGCTCAAGGAGAATCGAATCGGGAAAATCACCACAAGTTGAAACAGACCCTGAGAGCGACAATGAACGAAATGTTTTTGAAACAATGTTCGCTTAGTACCAGACTTTTGTATCATTACTCATCTTTGGTTAACGTTTTGTTAAGCATTTCTTACTGTTGATTTTGGCTAGTTAAACAAGTCTTGAAAGGAAGGTAACAGCTGGTTGTGTTAGTTACACAGACCCAGTTCGAAGGAAAACTCCGAACCAGGCGGGATTTGAACCCACGACCTAGGAATTCTAGTCCTATCGCTTGACCAACTGAGCTGCCGGTTCATGGTGTTCCATCTTCATTATGGATATGTAACTAATGTTGCAGAGAAATCCATTTCTGACATGATGTTATTGTGATTCGTGTTGGAATCCAGCAACTACTACGATCACGGGATAACTTAGAGCTTACGAGCATCAAATCAGTGATACAAGGTTGCGCTCCTTCATGGTATGAAAGGAAGGTAACAGTTCGTTGTGTTAGTTACACAGACCCAATTTGAAGGAAAACTCCGAACCAGCTACTACTTTCATACCATGAATCCTGCCTGGTTCGGAGTTTTCCTTTGAACTGGGTCTGTGTAACTAACACAACAAGCTGTTACCTTCCTTTCATACCATGAGGGAGCCCAACCTTGTAAACATGTCTTGATTGTTTTGTTATACTCAAATTTGTTGTTTAATAAATTTTTTAACCCCAGTAGCAATTTTTCAAATTTTTGGAAATTCCAGCCCCGCCGTTTGTTAGGACCCCCCATTTATTAAAATTTTGGAAATTTTCCAATCCCTTACTGTTTGAGGAAGTTATGACATTGGCAGCTTTTACGACTTACTCATTTTGTCCGCATAATCTTATTATTATGCTTTTTCGTTTAGCCTTGAAAACCAGAAAAGATGGTCATAAAGAACATGTGTACCAGTTGCTTTAAACCAAGATGGCAGGAGGCCACTTACAGTTACTCATACGAAACAATGATACCCTGCTTTTGTATGCCGCTGTTCAACTACAAACTAAAGAGAAAGATCGGTATGCAGACACAAGATATTCCCTCCATGTACTGGCTAGGATAGTCCTTGAATTTCGAAAAGCAAAACCTGAAACCAAGGTTTGGTTTTGCCACAAAATTTTGATGCCGTTGTAACTGTAGCCAAAACTTTGTCAGGCCACAAGAAATATAAAAGTTTTATATTTCTATATAAAAATCTAAAAATATAAACAACCTTTTTAAAATACCACTATTACTTGCGACAGCTATCCTTGGTTATCGCTCTTAGAGAAAGTTTGAATGACAAATCTAACAAAATCAGAAATTTTCTTGAATTGTACAAAACTGTTTGGCAAATTCAAGCTCCAGATTGTCATGAAGAAGAAAGAGATGATTGCCAAGAAGAATTTCCTATTGAAAGTGATGTGAAGACATTCAGGGAGCTTGTTCTGAAGGAATTTGGCTCAGTCACAGCATGTGTCACTCAGAAAAAGAACCTTGGGGATGTCAAAAAACTAGCGAAATGTACCTTAGCGGGACGTTTGACTTCCAACGCCAGACGCAGTGTGTTATGTTGAAAGTAAAAAAAAGGTGGTCGAAAAGGAAACCATTTAGTTCCAATCCTGTTTACAGAATAAAGCATCGAAGCGGTAAAATTATAAGTTGATGGAGTATCTGGGCCCTTGAGCTTAAGGGGATGGGACAACCATCAGGGCATTTGCAAGGCCATTTACGGTTTACAGAAACCTGAGTTGATAACGCCAACAGCTTACCTGGATCACAACTCACGTTCACAATAGTTGGTATAGACGCGAGATGCAACCATCGAGCTGACAAAAATGGCAAAGGTGTTGGTGGCAGTTGATGACGGCAAAGATATTAAAAACAAAAAACTCGATGAAATTGCGGAAAGCAATACTGAAACTGAAACAGCCAAGTGAAACTGGCTTATGCTAGAAGATTCCATTGTAAAATACATTGCAAAGAATATTAGGTTTCTGAAGTTGTAGGTATTGCTTTAGCAATTGCAATGATATTTTCAGAATCTATAATTTAGAGCAAACAGCAATGGATGCGGAACCAGAAAATGATAGAAAAAATTATTCATGTAAAAAAATTATTTATTTAGTAAGAAGTTTGACATAAACCATTTTAAAATTATGGTGGCCATTATGGATTTTAATGTAAGTAGAGTAAGTTGAACTTTGGACTCCCCCTTTTAGGTTCTGGAGTAAAAACAAAGTAATATAAACTGTATCCTTGTTTGAGAGATTTATCACCTTGGCACTTCTTTGTTCATATTTATGTATAAAGTTTATCAGGCCTTGTCTTGTGTCATGATTTCACGTATTTCCGAATTGACTCAGAAATGGCACCGTTATGAAATTGGTGAAATCTATATTCTAATACGCGCTGTGCATCCAGTTTTTAGTTTAGAAAGTGAATGTTTCAGGTCGTTTTTCACGGTCAAAATCTTCTTAATCGTGGTCATATAGCGTCAGTTAGACCCCGCATGACACATTCACGATTAGTATAAGCGGAAACCCTCACAGCGCATTTGATCGTTCAAATGCTTTGATTGTTTGCAAGATCAAGAATCGATAGCGTTGACGTTCATTTTCCAGCAAGTTTTCATTTGCTATTTTGAAAAAGAGGTAATGAAACACACGAGAGTACATACATAGACATACATAGGTACCTTTGAAGGTACTTCACTTGAGCATAGCTTTATTAACCTTGAGAAATATGCACAACCACCTAAGGAAAGGAAAAGAGCCATAAAATTGCATTTCTATTATCCAAATACTTATACACATTTAGAGTTTCAAAAAAGGTGGTCTGACAGTTTGATGGATGAGGAGGACAAGAATGAGAATCATTGTTTTGAAGAAACAAATAATGATGATGATGATGATGACGACGATAATGTCTTACTTCCATCTTTTAATGACATCCCTTATGGCACTGATGAAAGGCGAAAGATATGTGAAGTTTGTTCTTGCTCATACACAACAGATACATGTAAGTAAGTAACAGAAGTTTTTAATCCTTGGGCTTCCATCCGAAATGGTTGTTTTTTCCACCCGCCGACTTTCAACTGTTAGTTGACTTACCACCAGAGATACGTATAGGATTGCTCTAACTTGCCGGTGAGCAGTCAGTCGATGGCTCCTAATGCGCTGACACACTGCTTTTAAAGCGCATCGGAGTGGTGTATCGAGATGCGACATGACTGGACTCAACGCAGGTCGCAGCGGTCGCACTCAAAGGTACTAACCACTACACCATCGATGCATGTATACATGTATTCGTTGCGAGCAGGATATCAGAAAATCATCTTGATAGTACCCTCCCTGATGATAACTCTGACTCTGAGCTTTCAGTGGAGGAAATGCGTCAATATAGATTACAAAAGTTCGTCAATCTCCCAAAAAGATTTCGACAAAGCATTGGAGAGACTATCAACAGTGAGAATACAGTGACAAAATCACTTTGGGAAACAACAATGAAAGAACATCAGATTTTGAGGAATCTGGTGGAATTAGTACAAGTTTTGGAGATGCTGAAGTTGGTAGATCTATGGAAAGTATTCCAACAGATGCAATCACTGGTGAATTTTAGCTTGGATATTGCTGATTCTTTGATCCAGTCTAATAAGCCTGTACCTAACAGTGGACGCCCTATAAGAAAAAGCATCGACAGCGACATCGATGACCTGGTCGAGATCGTGGAGACTCCAAAACGCCGAAACAAACCTACCGTTCCATTTCCCCGCGACGCAGTTAGATTCAACCATCTTGCTCACTTTCGATGCACAACGAAAGGGAAGAGTCGCTGTCGCGTTTGCCACTCTTATATCCGCATGAAGTGTGTAAAGTGCAACATATTCCTTTGTGTGTTAGTCGATCGTAACTGTTTTCAAGATTTCCATCA
Source organism: Turritopsis dohrnii (assembly GCA_027922465.2). Lineage (NCBI taxonomy): Eukaryota > Metazoa > Cnidaria > Hydrozoa > Anthoathecata > Oceaniidae > Turritopsis > Turritopsis dohrnii. Next base: position 27,074 of record BQMF02000759.1, on the reverse strand, counting down.
GCAATAGACTTTCATAACACTAGTTACATGATTTCTTATTCTATTTTAGTTTTTTTCCAACGAATATATTTTTGTCTTCTCGTAGGTTATTATCTTAGGACATTGATATCTATATTCTAATACCCGCTGTGCATCCGTTTTTTTCACGCTTTCACTCTCTAAAATAAAGTGTCAGACCACGGCGGTTAATATTTTTCTACGATTAGTATAGGGGAAAACATTGCATTGCATTTAATCGTTTTGATTATTCGTGAAATCAAGAAACAACAGACAACAGCGAAAGTATTGCGCGAAGATTTACTAATGTTTTAGGGTAAGTGCGCTTTAGAACTTTTTTGTTTGTTTTGTTTTTTCTTATAGTATTAATAGGGTTTCTGCGTCATTACTTTTCAAATAATACGCGATTAAAGAAATGAATATCATGGTTTTTAATCATGACGGTCTGGGTTCGTAAAGAAACTTGCAATTGTTTTTAATTCACATTTTGACACTTTTACAACTTTCGCTTTTGGCTTTTATTTACATTGAGGTGTGGATGAACAGTTACAGCAATTTTAATCTTTTTGTTGTTTACCTGCACGCACAATTTATTTTTACTACTGCATATATTGTATCGTGAAAGATTTATTACGAATATTTTGATGTGTTTCTGATTAAAAAGCTTTTCTGTTCATACCAAATATGCTTTAGCCGGAATACCTAGAGATTTTTAATTAAAAGAGTGAAGAGTGTTTTTTTTTCTGTATTATTTTTCTATAATTTCGCTCACATCTCAATCTACCATTTTGCGTGACTTACAAACAAACAAACAAACAGACAGACAGAGAATCGGCTATTAATATATAGATACAGAACTTAGATACTCATCACAGATCCAAATATAGCATCATGAGCAAAAAATATGCTGGAATGACCAGTGCATTGAAAAAGAAAACCAAATTGATTATGGCTAATAAAAGTTCCCAAAAAACAAGGCAGTAGTTACAATGACTGACATAGATGGAGTATCTGATGATATCGTGCTGGTTGAAAATTCAAATAATGAAGTATTGACAGGATCTGTGTATAGTTCTAATTTGAAACATCCTGCTCCTGTTACATTATTTAAAGTTAATAGCAGCATTTCAAATAGTAAAATAACAAATAAACAAGTGAAAAATCGTGCAGTTACTGCTCATCATTTTCTTAACCAAATTTCTGGTTCGGATGATAATGATGAGAAGAAAATTTTACTGGCACAGATGATCCGATCCAACAAGGAATTATTTTTTAGTGCTGCAGAAGAAGCTAATATTCAAATTCAGAGGAAAATGTCAGTTTCTCAAGCTGTTCAAATGATGTCGCTGTTAAGGCTATCATTTTCAAAGATGAGGAAACTTAGGTCTGTTTTGGGCAATACTAATATTGGAAACTTTTTGCCATCTGAGTCTAAAATACGCAGTGAGCAAACTGTACTTACCTCTCACATCACTGTAAAGTTGAGTTTGGCAAAATGAATCTATATTCTAATGCGCTGTGCATCCAGTTTTTAGTTTAGAGAGTTAATGTTTCGGGTCGTTTTTCACGGTCAAAATCTTCTTAATCGTGGTCATATAGCGGCAGTTAGACCGCGCATGACACATTCACGATTAGTATAAGAGGAAACCCTCACACTGCATTTGATCGTTTAAATGTTTTGATTTTTTAAATGTTTTGATTGATCAAGAATCTATAGCGTTGACGTTCGTTTGCCAGCAAGTTTTCATTTGCTATTTTGAAAAAGAGGTAATGAAACATACGAGAGTAAGAAATCTCAAGACAATGAAGTTAGTAATGAAAGTATTGCACGAAAGATTAATTAATGTTTTTAGGGTAAGTACGAAACAAAACGAAACTAAGTCCGAATAGATTCATTGTGATGAAAAATCTTGGATTAGATTCAAACAAACACAACAAGAAATCTTATAAAAACTAATATTTCGATTTACAACAAAATCATCATCAGAGTGTTGTTACAGAAGGGATTAGAGAAGGGATTATGAATAATCCAAATACCATCATCACGAATTTGTCTAGTCATATTTTAACTTCTGATGAATATAGTGCACTACAATTTGGACTTAAACATGGCCTTGCTACATCGCCTAAACAAAATGATGTTCTAGCTTATGCTGAAGATATTTGGGATCAGATTTGTAAATCTGATATTTGCCGTAATGATATGTATTCCAAAGCTCGTGTCAAAAACTCTTTGCGAGGTTTTGCTTTCAATTTAATCAATCTAGATGACCAACGTATATTTAAAGACAAGCGTACCATCAGGACAGTCAATGAATTGAGAAAACATGTGGTTATTTTGAAGCCCCATAAGGGTAATGGAGTTGTTTTAATTGACACTCAAGATTATAAAAACTCATTACATTCGTTGTTTAGTGATAAAACTTGATAAACTTGATGAAGATCCAACCTTGAAGCGTTTGAGTTCTCTTCAATCATATTTTAGGAAATTATTAAAATCTGGTGAACTTAATGAGAAATGTTATAAAGATATAAGACCAAAGAATGCAAGACCAGGGAGAGCCCATGGCTTACCTAAGATCCATAAAACCTTTACAAATATACCTAAATTTAGACCTATTATCGATACAACTGGTTCTGCGTATTACTCAGTTGGAAAATACTTAACGAACTTATTGAACCCATTAACTGCCAATCAATACACCATAAAAGATTCTTTCGATGCTATTGATAGGATACGGTCTATCCCGGACAATCTTTTCACAAATGGTTACGTTTATATTTCGTTTGATGTGGAGTCACTGTTCACCAATGTACCACTAAAAAGAACTATAGATATCATTTGCAAACGTATCTTACATGACAAGTTATTGAATACTACTTTGAAAGAAAAGTCATTAAGGAAGCTGATATTTGACACTTGTACCAAAACTGCTTTTCTGTTTGATGATATTGTGTATGAACAAAAGGATGGTGTTAGTATGGGCTCCTCATTAGGTCCAGTCCTGGCTAATATCATAATGACGGAGTTAGAGAAGGATGTTATAAATGATTTAGTTAATGATGGTGTCATTAAATTCTATGGTGGATATGTTGACGACACTCTACTTGTTGTAAAACCTGCAGACGTTCCACGTATTCATGAACTGCTTAATAAATTCGATCCAAGTTTACGCTTCACTGTTGACTATTTTCAAGATGTTGTTCCGCATTTCCTTGATTTAGAATTATGCCCGGATGGTATCACCATTTTTAGGAAAGATACAAACACTGGTTTATATACGAACTTCAATAGCTTCGTACCTTGGCATTTTCGAACAGCCTGGATACGTAGTTTAGTCAATTGGGCGTTACGTATTTGTTCACCTGATAAACTTCAAACGGAAATCACATCAATAAAACGTTTTGCATCATGGAATGGATTTCCTAAACGTATCAGCAATTCAATAATACACCGTTTATTGAACAAACAGCCTTCGACAACTGAGTCTTTGGAAAATAACAATTCATCTATCGTTATTTGGTTCAGGTTTCCTTACCTTGGTGACAAAAGTATAGCATTGGCCAAATCGTGCATAGCAAAGATCAGACGCAATTGCAAAAAGGATGTCTCTATCAGTTTTAAATTGCTGAATGACACAACGAAAGTTAATTTTTTCACGAATACAAAAGACCGTATTCCGTTGCTGTGCCAGTCTTCAGTCGTGTATGAATTCTCTTGCCCTGGTTGCCAGCAAAAGTATATCGGTAAAACTGAAAGAACCCTGAATGAACGCATTTTAGAACATGCTTGGTTTGATGGAAATAGTGCTGTCCGCAAACATATTGATAATTGCATAGGTGTAAATCAAATCAATGGAATTTTGAACTTCCATGATGAGTTATTCCATAACGTGAAATCATCTAATGAAGCGAATGATATCCGCTCGTCACATATCAACTTAGTAAAGCAGAACATACGTGTCATTGATAAAAGTGATAATTGGAGCATATTACTGATAAAAGAAGCTTTATACATTAAACAGACTCGTCCAACTTTAAACTCCGGACTCATGGCCTCTAGGGAATTGTGCTTATTTTAAATTCGTTTGATAGCTTTCTGTAACAACACTCTGATGATGATTTCGTTGTAAATCGAAATATTAGTTTTTATAAGATTTCTTGTTGTGTTTGTTTGAATCTAATCCAAGATTTTTCATCACAATGAATCTATTCGGACTTAGTTTCGTTTTGTTTCTTCTTAAATTGTCATACGGACCCAGATTCAGGGTAAGTACGCTCTTGAACTTTTTTGTTTGTTTGTTTTGTCTTTCTTATAATATAAATAGGGTTACTGCATCGTTACTTCTCCTTTAGGGAAGACAAATAAAAACAATGAAATTTGAAGAAATGAATTTTAAATCATGTCTGGGTTGGCGAAGAACAATATTCTATATTGATATCCATTCTAAGCTTCGTAAAAAGAAAATCACTTGAAGGTATTAATTTGTTTTGACACGTTTACGACCTTTGGGTTTGGCTTTTCAAAATAGCAAATAGCAAATCTGTTTACCTTGGATTATGGGTTCCATGAACAGTTACAGCAATTTTAATCTTTCTGTTGTTTTTATATGCGCACAATTTATTTCTATATCGTATCGTGAAAGGATTTAATATGAGTATTTTTTATGTGTTTCAGATCTTCCGAGTAAAAAGATGTTTATGATGTGCAGTATTGATAATGAAAAATGCTTTATCTGGAATACCTACAGAGTTTTTTATTAAAAGGGTGAGGGGTACTTTTTTCCATTTTGACGTTACATTTTTTTAATCGCAGGGAACCATTGCATTGCATATTGAATCGTACAAGGCCCTTTTTGAGAATTACATTTTTGATGGTCCGCGCTGGGCTGTGATGTTTGATCGACATTTCGGTAACGGTTACTGTATTTTTCAAATCAGTTGGATGTACTTTCTCAGCATTGTTCCGTGATTAAAATTTTTGTAGCCATTTTTTGAGACGTCATTTTATTAATCAAAACACGTAAAATATTTTACACAAGATGCAATTTATTTTAGAGAGTGAAAATAGCGGATGCACAGCACGTATATATTAGTTTTGATGGGTTTCAGATCTTCCAAGTAAAACAATATTTTTGTTCTACGCCCCAGTGTTGATTGCAAACTTGGAAAAATGTTTTATCTGGGTTGTGTCTGTTTAAGTGGATCTTTAAAATCAGCAGAACTATCGCATTGCCTCCTAAATTAGACTCAAAGTTATTTGGAAAACATCTTTAAAACCTCTAAGAAAATAACTGGTAGTTTTATGGTCCGCGTTATTGACAAAGTGGTGACTACAACACTAACGCACTTTCTGTTTGTCATTTTGTAAATTAATTTTTCGACACCATTTTTGAGACGTCGTTTTCAAGAATTAAAATCCTTAAAAAATTTTTACACGGGTGACTAGTTATAAGATGATACAAAGTCTGTGCATTACGAATGAAATACTAATACATAAAATTAAAGACATGCCGAGTTAAGCCATAAACTCCCAAAAAGAGACTCAAAAAAAGATAATTTTTAGCATATTCTTGTATGGTTGGTGATGTGCTGTTTACGGTTACCATTCGGTCCCATTTTGTATCCATTGAATTTGTTGAGAAGAAATGACAAAGGGTTAAGACAAATGATGAATAATATTACAGAAAGCTGTCTCCTTGGAAAAGTTGTGGACCATTTTTTCATGAGATTTTCGAGGGTCTCGATGATAATCTGAGGTACTTTTGCAGAATGTAATGCTTTAATGAGGCATTGGTGTGGTATGCTGTCAAAAGTCTTTTGGTAATCCAGCCACATTGTAATAGTCGATCTCCTGTTGTTTTTGACTTCCTCCATAACAGTCTTATTAATGAGAAGTTGTTCAAGACATCCCCACACATCCTTCTTGCTACGTCTTTGTTCGGTTGTTACGATGTTATTGGATTCACAGTGATGCTGAACGAACTGGTTGAGACATGACGTATATAGTTTCAACATAATGTTATGTAATGCAATTGGACGGTAATTGAGCTACTGAGCTACTCAAATTTATAACCAGAGGTGAGTATTGATCCCACTACCTGCTCATAAAACTATTATGAGAATGCGAAAAATAACAAGAAAAGCTGTTTCATAAACTGCAATCACTATACTTAGGTTTTCAATTTCAATTCTCCAAGACTTTCTATCACAACAAATTTCTGGGTGAACTTTTATTAACAGCTGACAACTACAGTCACAGTCAAGATATTTACGTGCAGTTAATATGTTTCTCGCCAGTACTCAGAAAGGTAAGTAAATCTATTGCTCTCAATTCTGTCTTAAACTAACAAAACACTTAGATGGTGTACAACTATATTAAAATCATCTCACTATTTCTCAGTAAGACTCTTTTCCATGGATTTCAGTAAAAATTTGTCAAGCTCTTGTTTTACAACTGAAAGCACTCAAAAATAATAAATAAAGATACTCTTATTTCTTGATGTAACTCATCACCAGGACAATTGATGTTTCCAATCTTGCGAAGTAATAAATCAAAAGTATCAGATATTCAGAAGATATGTTCTTGCCATGAATTTTCTTAAGAGAAGCTTACCCCTTCCATACCACTTGTGGGATCTGGATCTATAGACACAATCAAGTTCTGTTGTTCTTTGTTGAATAATGAAATCTGTGGCAGGAGCCACAACAATGATCACAATCACTACTAGGACAATAGAAATGGATGGAGATGAAAATATAAGATTGGAAATTTTAATTTACTTTTGATTCAGTGACCTTTGAGATACCATCACCATAAGGAATGTCAATTTTGCTGTTTTCCAGATATACAAAAAGAATTTTTTTTTAAATATGTGCTGATAAGAAAAGAACATGATTTTAAGATGAATTATACTACCTCATTTCAAGAACTGTCTCTTTCTACATGATTCATATCTATTACCTTAAAAAACAAGAATATATCACATGATCTACTATTCCAATAAGCATAATGTTTAATTTACCTTCAAAGTGTTGGGTTCAGTATTCGTCTCTGATGTACTTTCATCTGAATTAAAATTCATTACAGCATCTTCAGCCTATTAAAATAAAACAGGCATACCACTTTTCATTTGTTTCAGTTGCAATGAATAAGAAAAATGAATGCAAAATAACACACCCATGTATTTTTGATAAACAAGACACAACGTCTCTGGAAATAGAACTTTCATTACGTAGTCAAAATACTAAAGAAAAGATGATACCAAAGGCCATGAAAATTAAACTAGCAACATTACAACATTTTTAATATATATTTGGTTACCTTTGAGGAATCGGAACAAAGCATTTCAAGAAGATGGAAGAAATTACATCTTTTTGACTTTGATCAAATATCGTTATTGGCGATTGGTCTCTCAAAGATGCTATAGGTTCAATATATTTTTACATTGTGAATGAATTAAATAAGCTAGTATACATATACCATTTGTCATATATACACTTTGTCAGATATACGCTTTGTCATTATTTTGAACGGTTTTAGAAAAACTATAATTTGAAAATTTCAATTTCGGGAACTGTTTACTTCAAAATTTGCAAAGCCAACCCATGATTCTTCCTCTTTTGAACGATCTGTGTGATTACACTGTATTTTTGGCAATTGTGTCCTTTCGGTATGTAGAATGAATCGAACTAGCTGTTTGCAAATTGATCGTCAAGTGTATTAGATAACGGTGTTTTCCCAACTCTTTGACAAAGTTATCAGGATGTTGGTAAATTTCAAAAATCTCTGTTTAGATATCGAGGTTTCTGCAACCCAACCAATTTTGTTTTAAAGATTATTAATGTTACCAATAATCAAATAAATGAGAAATTATGACGAAGTAAAAATTCAAGAATGAATTCAACCTCCCAATGTCTGGCATAAAATTGTAAATGCATCATAATCTCATTTTTATTTATTTATTTATTTTATTTACGAATGTTTACCCAGGATGCCTCTTCAGGTACTGTTATCAATGAGGGTCCTGCGAAGGAGGTCCTAGAGCATTTTAAGCCCCCATTTAGGCTACGGAAGCTGTAATGACAGGAACCGCTCAACTAGATAATGACAGGCACCGCTCAACTAGACAACCACCCTAGACATCATTCCTACTCTCTTGCTGAGTGCTAAGCAGAGAGGATTAATTCACACTGTTATAGTCGCTGGCATGACTCGGTCGGGGATTGAAACCTGCGACCTCCCGGACAGGAAGCGAGCACTCTACCACAAGGCTACCAGTCAGTTTCCGTATGTTTCGCGCTCACTATCTTGGTCACTAACACACAGTCTTTGAATAATACTTAAGGAAAGTTGGAAAGAGAAGTTCGTAGGTAAATCTTCTAGATTACAATCAAAACATGTTACAAGAAGCATAAATTTTCTTCCGAATGACAACGCTTTAAATTAACAAATGATAACAACTTTGAAAAAAGTTCTTTCTCTCATCATACGGACTTGAACATGCACCTGAAGCATGAATAGTATGAAGCATGAAGTTTCCATTTAACAAGTTTATTTGTTTGCACAAGAGAAATGTAAGTGAGCAGAATGAACCAAAGGAATGAAATAGAATAAGTATCTGAATGCAAAAAAGAAGATCCACATTGCATTCTCCATACCTTTTCCAAAGGTACTATAAGAGTAGGTTGTGGTACATCCAAACTTATATTAATGGTGCTTATTACTTTATTTTTAGTCATTCCTTATTATTTTGTTTTGCAAAAAAGAATATACTTCAATAACAACAAACACTTTACTTTTGATCTTTCCCCCAGTTTAAGAAACCCGTTTATAACTTACGTAATCTTTGTAGACATTCGATTGGGATTCGAATTCGTTGTGTGAAAAACACTAAGTAGTAGATTAAGAGTGAGTAGTTTGCGAAGAGTTGTTTGCAAAATTGTGATCTATAATTTGTTATCGTGTTAGTGCAGAATGGAGATCAATTGTATTTTTCACTTAGACCTTTATGACGGTGAGAAATTAAGAGGCTTTACTCCAAGTTCATTGAATACTGCTTTAAAAGCAAGGTAAGCGCCCAAAACATTCCTTTGGCTTTTTTTAAAAAATGTTTTCCATTTAATCTAATTTACGGAAAGATGTGTAAAGTGTCTTTCTTCCCATTTGAGTTAGAAATGTAGTTTTTCGTAAATCTGCTGGAACACACTTATGGCTTGGTTTATTTTTCATTAAAAATCGATGCGTTGAAGAAAATGTGGCAGGCATTGGGTACGAGGTTGACACAAACGTTCGATACTTATTAATATTATCAATATACACATAGTTATATGCCTAACATTTATAGTAAAAAATATTAATTTGTAATGTGTCATGAAAAGTCGAAAGATCGCGTGTATACACACACTCAAAAAAAAATTGTTTAAGGCCCGGCTTACACTATACAGTATACACTATAATTATAGTAATCTTCCGAACTTTCAGCGAAACAAGAAAAGACCAGGAAGTTATTCAGCTTTTGTCATCATCGACTGCTTCTCTGCTCACATTTCACCAGAAGTGCTACGATAGATATACACATAAAAAAACTTTATCAAAGATAGTGCGGGATAGGGACTTACAGAAGGAAAGCGAACAGCAAGAAAGTAAAAGAGCAAGAAAGGCAATGCCTCCAAGGAAATCAATACGTCAGAAGGATATTCTCGGTATGTATTTTCCAATCATCTTTATAAATTCGCTTATGAAAACATTTTGTACGTACCGTCTTTTCTCATCAGCTCAGAGTCTAAGTGATAATTTTCATTTTAGGCAACAACATCCTTGCTCCTAACGAATGCTGCATATGTAGCCAAAAGAAAACCAATAGTGGCAATAATGGGTATGAATGTTTGATTACATGTGTCACAGAAACAGGAGCTAGTAAGTTGATAAAAAGTTGTGATAAGAGGAATGGTCCACCAAAGCTATGTGCCAAACTTGCCGGGAAAGATTGGAAGACAATATTGGCATATGAAATTAAATACCACAATTCCTGCTACCGTAATTACACTAGAGATTCAAATGAAACAATGGAGGCAGAATCTTGTAATGCTGTTTTTTCCTTTGTTAAAGAGATTGTTTTCGAACTAAACGAAGCTCTTACTAGAAAGGAGCTATTTAAAAAATTTCCTCATGTTGATGGACGGATCGCTTTCGATAAAATACAAGAACACTTTGGAGGCAGTATTGGAGTGCATAAGCCACCTTACGGTAATCAATTTCTGTTTAATTCTGTTTAAAATCCATACTGTTATCGTGGCATGGGGAAATCCGTTTGATCGTCGTGAAAATCTCGTTCACGTTTGTTCACTTGTGGAAGCATCACAGGATGTCACTTGTGACCTTATCAATGCAAAGAAAGTGGGGTTGAATGCCATGGAACTGTTTCTAAACGACCAAATCAAATCCACTAAAACTTCATTCTACCCGCCTATAAAAAAGAACAAACTAAAGACTTTCAAACACATGGCAGTGAAAGTGGTTCTAAAATCTTAAGACAAAACAGAGACCATAGCGGCAGAGAGAAGTTTGTTTGGAAGGTTGCTTGTCCTTGCTAAAGCGAGAGAAAACCTTTCTTTAAAAGTGGTCTTGACTTACTCACTTAGCCCCATTCCTTGGTCACTTGGATATCCGGATGGCGGACTGGTCAAAACAAACAAAAGTAAATTATTCAGTACGTATTACATATTATGTTCTTTTCTACCTACAGCCTATAGGTATCCTCTAAATTCACACGTTCAGAAGCAGCTTCAAGTAAAATAATGGACAAACCTAATCCCACTATTTGAAACGTACTTTCAAGGATTTATATTTCTTCATGAGCGCAATTTTTCAAAACAGAATCTTCGGTCAAGAACCTAAATCTTTTACATTTTAGATACTATTGAAAATTGTGTCGTAAACCAACAACCCCGAGAGGATGTGTCAAATTGTCTAATATGGGATGGAATGGTGCTATTACAACAAATAGCATCCGTACAACTTGATACTTTTGGTGATGTTGCAGAATACATATTAAGAAAAGTACTCAGCAGGAAAACTGTTTACTTCATGACCGATCAATACAAACCTGGTTCTATCAAATCGTACGAACGAGAGCGAAGAAAGGTGTCAACAGGAAGTTTAAGGATGCATATCGAAAGAAGAGAACAAAAACGTCCGAAGCAATGGTCAAAATTTCTAAAAGATAACGACAATAAATGCGAACTGGTTAACTTTTTATACCAAGAATGGTCTCACCCAACACGTTATGCCTATCTGTATGGCATTGACACTGTTCTTTTCGTCAACAATGGCACGCACTTCCACAAGTTGTTGCTGAATGGTGGTGTTGTGACAGCTTCAGTGGAGGAATCACTTGAGACAGATCAAGAAGAAGCCGATACGAAAATCTTTCTGTGCTCAAACCATGCTGCCATGTCAAATATATCATCAGTTCAAATTTCCACGGTAGATTCGGATATCCCCATCTATGCACTCTTCTTTACATCAAGAATCCCAACAGATATGTATGTGGAGATGGGCACTGGAGACAGACGAAGAGTGTTAGATATCAAGGATATGTTTCTGGAGCTAGGAACAGATTTGTGTTCGGCACTGCCTGCTCTTCATTGTTTGACTGGAAATGACTACACAAGTGCATTCCATGGCATGGGTAAGAAGAAAGCCTTTCAAATTTTGAAGCGTTCAGATGAGTACATTCAAGCTTTTCAGAAAATTGGCGATAACTTCACATTTGATGCTTCCAATTTTGAAATTATTGAAAAGTTTGTTTGCGAATGGTACCGAATGAGCCAGTGCGCGAACACAGATGAAGCAAGATATCGAAAATTTTGCTCTAAAATGAGAGCCCCAGAGCCACAGCAGCTACCACCACCTCGCGATGCGTTGCTTTGCCATCTGAAACGTGTCAACTACGCTACAGCCCTGATCAAAAGATCACTGTTTAGAACACCAGCAGTTCCCAGCCCTGACAGCTATGGTTGGGAAGTCAAAAACGGCGAGCTCTATATTCAGTGGCAGTTAAAAAAACGATCTCAGACGACTTGATTGGTATGGTATCGTGTTGCTGTCGCAAAAAGAACTGTTTATCGAACCAATGTGTCTGCTATTCTCATGGTCTTAACTGTACTGATTTATGCGGCTGCAATTCTTGTGAGAACGAGAATGATAAAGAAGTCAGTGACACCGAGACTGAATCAAGCGACAGTAGCGATAGCGACAGTGATTAAACAGCATCATAAAGGGCACAATGCGTTGTTTTAGCATCAAAAGGAAGACGCCCAGAAATCACGAAGTGTTAGAATTGTTTTTTAAACGCTTTTAAGATGTTTTAGTGGGAGTCATATTTAGTTTAGAAGTTACGCAATATGATGACGTCATAATTCTCGGTCATAGTATTTGTACGTTTTGATCACGATTTCTTGTGCTCTTTCTAGTAGTACAGTCGTTTTTTTCCCGAACTCTTCGCTGACGTTCCAGAGCTATTTGACTTTAAAAAATTGACAAAATATTGCCGAGCCAGCAAAATTTGGAAGCTTTATCGTCAATTATCTCTTGCTGTTAAAAATCACGATATGAGATAATGGTTTTTTGAAGTCAGTATGTAAAAAGCCATCGATTGGTATATAATTTGTTATATTTTGACGAAGAAACGTTTCACCTCACTGTGTGACGTCATCAGTACCTAACATTTTCCTGGCAGGGTCCCACAAGTAATATCAGAATGGCCAGTAAAGCTTTTTGACATCTTCAAGTCATAATGAATCTTTGGAAAAAGTTTTAAATTCTCCGGAGAGTTATTTGATTTTTTTGGCTCATAGCTCCCTGACTGTAACATGGCGGTTATAGTTGTTGTACAGTTGCGGTTCTGAAAGTCGCTGCAAAATTTCTCGTGGTATTTTTACGCAAGTTTCTGCTTAGTTTTTTCAACGTAGGTGGAATTTTTTGCTTTGTTTGTTTGGGTTTTTTTTTCAAGTTTTTCAGTCTCTTTTTTTTTCTCTTTCTCAAATTTTTTACCAATTCTGGTATATAATTTCTTAATTTTTTTGTTTAATTTTTTATCCCACATTGTGTTTAATTTTCACAGTTATTCCCTTGTTTCATAGTTCCTTTGTTTATGTAGTTTTTAAAGGTGCCTTTACTGCTCCTGTTTGTTCTGTAAATTGTGTGATAACTCTGTAACTCACAGAATTCTCACACTCCAAAACACCGACTTAAGGCTCGTTACCTTTAACGGCCATAGGGCAGCTGCCACACCCATATTTCCACAGTTGCGCATTCTGAAATTTTTTTGAATATCTTATCTTATTATACTAATTCACAATTGTGTATACCACTTTTATTTTAGAGAGTCACATATTTACTTTTCTTTTAACGGTCAAATCCTTCTTATTTCTTCCCTTTTCGTAATAAAACCAAGCAGAGGTGAGAGCATTTTTGTACGATTAGTAAATAGGGAAATCCCGCCGCTGATCGATTTCATTGGCTAATAAAGGAAAACTCTTAGTATGCGCAGTTTTGATTGGCTGACAAATTCCAAAAATTTAGGTCATTAATAACGGATTTCATTTCTTCGTTGTGAATTTCACGAGGAAACACAAGTTTGTATACATACGAATGTTTTATTATTATAAAACGTTTTATTATCGTGTTTATTGCTAAACTTTTACTTTTATTGTATTTTGGATTAATTAAGAACACGGGTAGCACATGTAAGTGAGTTAGTTAGTTGTTTACAATGAAAAATCATAGTGAAATTTAGATTTAGATATACAGAAGAAGTTTTTAAAAATTAGCTGCAGAAAGATCGAACGAACAAGGTATTATTGTAAAACTTTTATTTTTGATTAATAAAAGAACAAGTGATGTATATGTATTTGTATTTAAATGTATTTAAATGTTTGTTTACGTTTTAGTTATCAAGTATCGCTATACACAAGAAAGTGTAGTGAAGAAATGCAGATTAAAATGATGTTTATTTACACAGTAAGGAATGGTTTTAATTTAGTTTTGAAAGATTTAATACTATAGCTTTGAATAGTAGTATGTGAGTCAAAAGAGGAGAGTAGTTTGTTTTAGTAACGCGCACTATTATTATTTTTATAATTAGCAAAGAAGATTTTATTTTATTTATTTATTTACAGATCAATTAAAAAAGATCCCACAGCTATGACTGTTTTCCTTTCTCATGGCTGTGGAAGTAGGGAACGTGTTATGCTGTGAAATTGTATCTATTGACGATGTTTGATGCTTTGTCTGCATGCCATTCATACCTTTCGTTTTGGTTTCCTTAAATATGGTTGCAGTAGTAGTAAGTATTGTAGCTGTTCTTCACTGAAATCTTTTTCTTTTAGGTCAGAAAAGAAAAAGTGTATATATGAACGAAATATATAAATGTATAAATGAAACACATGGTTAAACTATTATGTTGAGAAGGTTAGTTAAGAGAAGAATGGATTATGTATTTCATTGCGATTGTACTACAAAAAAGAAGCATTGCTGGGGTATATTTTTCTTCAGTTTATATTTGTTTATCGGCATTCATTATTTTGTGTTATGGTAATTGCTACATACTTGCCGGGTATATAAGTTTAGCATTATGTTTTTATTTGTTGCTTCTGGTTATTATATTCTGGTTTTGTCAAAGTAGGGCGTTTCATTAATTTGATGTTTGGTTGTGTATGCCAGGTTGAAAGTCTTTATTCTGTTCAGCTCCAGTGTTGAGTGAATTGGTATTGACTCAGAGTAGAGTATTGGTTTATTTTATAGACTATCTGATCTATAGCTATACCAATTCTGTCATTAAATTGTTGTTTTTAATTATTATTTTAAATGCGTACTTGAATTTTCTTTCTGTTGTTTTTGTTTTTTGTTTTCGTTTTGACAATTATATATTAGGTTTTTCGCATAATCATCCAATTGAAATTGAAAATTGTTCTTTTAGGTAAGATTAATAATAAAAAATACAATAACAATAAAGAAATGAAAGTCATGCTTTAGATCATGATGTTGATGGTTGGTGAAGAACAGATTATCAATTTTAAAATTCTGTCCAATGTAACTTAGGCATGAAAGAAACACGGTTGGAAGGTAACAATTTGTTCTCAATTCACATTTCGTATGTGTTATTCAATGTTTGCTTTTGTGTTCTTATGTATTGCTTTTTTAAACTAAAGTTACTTCTATTCTGTGTATACAATATATATATTTCTTTGTTGTATTGCCATTTGTTTCTGCATTAAATCTTCTGCATGTAAAAACATGATTTAGGTGTGAAGTAGGGCATTTTAACTGCTGCAATGTTTGTTTCACGCCTCCAGGTAAAAAATAATTTTACAAAACCTTTATTCAGTTCAGTTCCAGTGATATACACATATGCATTTATAAGCATTCTTATAATATTGGGATGTTGGATTCTTTGGTGTATAGGTTTGCATTAATTTTACGTAGAAGTTACTTTGGATTTTCTGTGTATCAACAAATAGTTTTCGGTCAATAGTAGGGCATTTTAAGTGTTGCAATGGTTGGTTATAATTCGTGTCTCCAGGGTAAAAATTTTCATTAGGTAAATAGTTGGTAAATAGTTTTGCATGTGTTCTTCATTTCATCTTCAGGGTATAAAAAACATGGTTTTGGTCAAAAGTAGGGAATATGGAGAATTTCGATGCTCCAATTGTTATTACTATTTTGATGTTGGGGGAATTCACTTGACTAATCCTTTCTCTTGGTTCGACTCACATTGACTATAAATGGTAAAAAAAATTAATTTTTCGTGAACTGGACGCATGTTGAACATGGGTGGTGAGTGACCCCAGATTAGTATAATAAGACGTCATTTTCAGAAGTAAAACCCATAACAAATTTTTACCCGGGATACTAGTATGTTCATAAATACCTTAACTGCGATTTGCCAACAGATACTCTCAACACTCTTGAGTTTAACAAATCAAATCACTCATTTGGAACTAGAGGTAACCTTGGTAACTTACTTAACCACCGAAATGTTAATACCACTAATTTTGGCCTACACTCTCTCACTCTCTGGAATAAGATACAGGAAAGATTTACTGAACTAAGGCTTGCTGATGTACTCTTAAGTCTATTCTAAATAGATATTTCCTTAACAACTATGTGGAGTAGTAAATGAGCACTATTCCTTTTTTTTGTCTATATATTAATAGCTGATTCTCTGTCTGTATGTCACGCAAAATGGTAAATTGAGTTGTGAGCGAAATTATTTCTTTTTTTGTGTGCGACATGAGTTCGAAGCAAATACATTGCAACCCCAATCGGACGTGACTTTTTTGGCAGGTGAACTAATAGGAATAACGTTTTGTTTTTATTATTATTGTTACTCTTATATTCCATGTTGACATGGCTTTGAAAGCAATATATCAACTAAATACAAAGAAACTCACTGATTAAACATTTTGGACAAAAAGCAGTAGTGGCAAAATGTGGTAGCATGTTCGGTTTGCCAGTGTATCCTAACGTATCCTTGCCTGACTGTCTGAGACGGGTAAACTTTTTTTTTTTGAGCAATCAAAACGTTTAAAACTGATAGGTAAAAAAAGAGTATCATAAAACAAAATGTTTTTTTGCTTTTCTTTTAATAATTTAATTTCTTCTTTTAATTGTTAAAAGTAAAGCGTTCTGTTTGATAGCACCCATGTTAGAGCTCGTAACTTTTTTAAAACAAAAGCTAATAAAAAGTTGAAGTTTTTTCACCCTACTGATCAACGACTGTTTTAAAAAATAAATAAGTAACACATCATGAATTTTGTTTTTTTTTGGAACCATTGTTTAAACTGATATTTGATTTCGAATCTTCCTTTGGCTGAACACAGGTTGTACAAGCAGTTTTTCAAGAAATATTAGGTTTGCTGGGGTCTCCGAGGTGACACAAAACAGGTGAACATGGTGTCTAGTTTTTTTTAATAATACATCCTTGTAATAAAGCGTGTTTCTTCTTTTATTATATCTCTTAATATACTTAGCATACATAATGTAAGATATGTACAAGGTAAGATGTGTACAATGCAGAACATAGCAAGTGAGATATCACTTCTCCCCCTTTCTGTAAAAATAAAACATAACCCTAAGTAAAAATAAGAATATCAGACCAGCTGATGCGACATGTCCATGTATGTAAAGTTACATTGACAAGTCCGTTATTTTAAACTTCATATTTGTTTACTGATTGTCTATTTTGTTTTGGATAAGTTTTACTTTCGTTTCTTTCTTCTTGCTTGTGCACATCGATCTTTTCTTCTCGCTGGTGTACTCCATTTCCTCCTTTTCGTTTTTTGAAAAAGGAACAATTTCTCGAATATCTCCTTCCGTACTGTGATTCAACAGTAATCATAGTCCCTTTTACATCTACGACGGTGAAATTGGATTTATAAAAGTGACTATCAAATTTCGAATTTTTCGAGTCTTTCTTCATAATTACTTGATCTCCAATGTTGAAGTTGACGTCATTTGATGTTGGCTGATATCGTGAAGACTTTTCGTATTGAGGTTGTGTAGAAAGGTGACGTTTGTTGTTGTTGCTGAATGTCAGGAATGTAATTGCGAATTTTTCGATTGAAGAAGAGTTGCGATGGTGGGTAGCCAGTTGTAACGTGATCAGTGTTGCGATAGTTTATCAGCATATGGCGAAGTTGTTCTCTCCAATTTTTGTTTTCGGAGATGGATGTTCTTATGCATTTGTTTATGTGTTACATAAAACGTTCAGTCAATCCATTGGCTCTAGGCCACAGAAGTGTGATCTTCTTATGCTTAATACCTCTGGATTTAAAGAATAGTTTTATTTCAGTACTATTCCACGGAGGTCCATTGTCGGTCAGCATAGAATTTGGAAAACCATAAAGCGTGAAGATTTCATTGAGTCTATTTATAACACTGGTTGCTGTTGTAGTTGTCATGAATTCCACGATTGGGTAACGGCTAAAATAATCGATGATGACTAAAAGTTTCTTTCCATTTGGTGTTGGTCCATAAAAATCAGCTCCTGTCTCGTCCCATGGCGATTTTGGCAATTCTGTACGGTTAATGGGTGGTGCACGGTTTGGTTTGGACACACGTTGACATTGCTGACAATTGTAGACGGCGTTTTTTTTGTCTTTATCCATTTGGAACCAGAAGCATTTTGACAGAGGTGCTGTTTTGCTTTAATGATTCCCAGGTGTCCCTGGTGTGCGAGTGAGATAATCCATTAGCGAAGCGATGTTGGAATTACTATATGATGTTCACGAAGAATTATGCCGTTTTGTACACAAAGTTCATGTTGTAATTTCTTGTAGTTTCGGGTGGTTGGATGACGATCAAAATTTCCTGTTTCGATAGCATTCATAAGTTTGATTAAATCTGGGTCGTTCAATGTTGGTGTACGAATTTCATCAATTGTTAAAGTTTTTGGTAGTGATAAATTCTGAATGAAGCTAACATAGTTTTCTGTAACTGTGTTTGTTGTGTCTTTCGGCTTGTGTTTGTTGTGTCTTTCGGCTTTGGTAAGTTTTTGATTCTCGAAATAAAGTCACTTATATTCTCTTTTCCAAGGTGGTACATAATGTTGAAACGATAAGGTAGAAGATGTAACTGCCAACGTTCGATACGGGCGCTTAGTTTAGCTTTGGGTCCAAAGATGAATTCCAGTGGTTTATGGTCGACACGTACATCAAATTCGATTTGATACAAATATAAATGAAGTTTTTCTATACACCACACAAGTGCGTATGCTTCTTTCTCTATTGTACTGAACTTCTTTTCGAAATCTCAAAGGGCGGTTCCGACATACTGGACAGGGCGTTCATGTCCGTTCTCGTCTTCTTGAAGCAGGATCCCCCCTATGGCGTCATTGGAAGCATCGGTTATTAAAATGCTTTTCTTGTTAGGATCGAATAATTTAAGAACTGTTGTACTGGTGAGTTCTTGTTTGAGAATGTCGAATGCTTTTTGGTGGTTATCAGTCCATATGAAATGTACGTTCTTCTTCAGAAGTTCACGAAGAGCAGCTGTTTTCGATGAAATTTCAGGAATGAATCTCGATAGATGGGTGCAAAGTCCTAAGAATGATCTTAGTTCGCTGACGTTCGATGGTGGTGATGCATTTTTCAAGATGTCGATTTTGGCTGGATCAGGTTTGATACCATCTTTCCCGATGATAACACCATAAAATTTAGTTTCGGGTAGGAAAAATTTGCATTTGGGTTTGTTTACCGTGAGGTTGGCCTTTTTAATATGTTTGAACAAACCTTCCAGATCTTCCACATGATTCTCGTTATTTGGTGAATGAACGATGATGTCGTCACTGATGAATTTTACTCCATGTAGTTTTCCGAGTTGACGTTCCAATGCACATTGGAAAATTCCGCTGGCGTTCCAAATTCCAAAATACAGTCTATTGTAACGATAAAGTCCTTTTTCGGTGATAAATGTAGTAAGGTTTTTAGATTCTTCCGATAATTCAATTTGGTTGTACACGTCACAAAGATCGATTTTTGAAAATACCTTTGAACCACTCATTTCGTCGAGCAGACAGTCAAGGGTCGGTATCGGAAATGTCTCTCTCTTGATAGCTTTGATTATTTCTCGAGCGTCTAGACATACTCTAATATCTCCGTTTGGTTTGGGTGTCGCTACGATATTGCTGATCCATGGTTGAGGTTTGTTAACTGGTTCTATTATTCCATTTCTTTCTAGTTCATCAAGTTTTTCTTGTATTCTCTTACGAAGATGAAAAGGTCGAAGCTTTTGTGTGACAGGTTCGGCATTCTTATTTATAAATAAATCACATTTAAAATCTCTCAATCTTCCTACACCTTGAAAAATGCCTTTGTACTTACAAGCGAGTTTATTGATTACTATATTGTTTTTATTTGAGGAATTCACTGCCGTTGCGACTTTTGCGACTTGTAATAAATTCAAACTTTGACACATTTCGAAACTTAAAATATTTCCACAATCAGGTTTGATCACGATGCAAATTTCTGTGGCAGCTAATCTCGCTTTGGTCTCCAACGTTTTTTTGGAATTTCCCTACTAACGGTAATGGCTCACTTGATCCGTAAGGATAAATATCTAATTCCTTTTTCCAAAGTAGCCACTTTTTGTGTAGATTTTCTCCATCTTCTGACACAAAAGGTTCCACACAGGATATATTTGTTAATGCTTTTGCCATACTTTTTAATCTTAATAACATAATTTCAGGAATTTAAAACATAATTTTCATCCTCGTCGCCAGTGTAATAAAGCGTGTTTCTTCTTTTATTATATCTCTTAATATACTTAGCATACAAAACGTAAGATATGTACAAGGTAAGATGTGTACAATGCAGAACATAGCAAGTGAGATATCACAATCCTGACACATCTTGTATGTAGAATTGTTAGTAGTGTCCTCTGTGGGCGGTAGTTATATTTTTAGTTCCACTTTTCTTTTCTTCTGTTAATTTCTGATTAGTTTTTTTCGTTTTTACTGAGTTTTGTTTGGGCCCGTTTTATTAAACTTTTAATTAAACAACTAGGCGACCGTGGAATTGCAACCATAAGTAATTGCAAGTGCTCATTTACTGCTTGTGAAACAGTAAGATTAACTTGAAAAGGGTTTGAATAGTGTACATATACGAATCTTGACAAGTATGAAGAAATTGTTGATTAATAAAGATGTATGAATTCAATGAAAATTCTGAGATATTTGAAATTAACACCTCCTCAAATTTACATACAAGATAGAAGATGTACGATATACATACACCTTCACATAACGCATAATGTAGAAAAGGAAATTCAATCCTAACTTGGATATACAATCATTATATGGTTCAAATAAATTACAGAGTTTTATACAAATTTATGCCCCTTTGAAAGTTTGCAAAAGTTTCTTCCGAAAATGTTTTAAGATCTTATGGGACTGGGACTAAAAAAGTTGTTCTCAGCCAGTTTAGCCTTTCCAGTCTGTTATGAGTCATGGGTGACCCAAGATGCTTTAATTGACTGAAATAGAAATAATAGTTATAATTATCTATCTGTACTATCTATTGTCTCTCCTACTAGAAATCAAACGGAAGAAGGATGGGCATGAGGAGCATTTTTGCTTCATCTGTGGAATCAGATTATTTAAACTTCCACGCCATCTTGAACGCCACCGCAAAAATGAACCAGAGGTTAAAAAGCATTATCTCTACCTAAGGGTTCCAAGCAAAGGTTTCAATTGTGGTGTAAATTGATGAGAAATTGATCTTCAAATTGATCTTCAATTGCTTATCCGTAATAACAATTCTTTGCTATTATATGGAGCTGTTCAGACAAGAGGGAACGATCAGTTTAAAGAAATTCGACATTCACTGTGCACGTTAGCTAAGTTAATTACAGAGTTCAGGAACTTCAAGCCTCCAGGAAGGGCAAAGGACTTGATTCCGCCTGAAAATTTCTATAATGTTGTCAGTTCTGCTAAAGTTCTATTCGGCTACACTGGACCTAGAGCTGTAAAAACACCCACAACCTTCATGAAATGTGGTTTTTGTTTACAGAAGCTTGCTCTTGTTCTTATAGCTGTTGCCCTCAAAGAGAGTTCCGAAGAGAACTTAAAAAAATTCGGAACGGACTGGGGAAATTCTTGCCACTCAAGCCAGAGATTGTCACGATGTGGAAAAAGGGAACGCCACAGAAGAGCTTCCTTTGGAGAGTTACATCAAAAAGTATCAAGTATCAAGTATCAAGAATTGTGCAAAATTTACCTATGTTATTAAACAATATGACATGAAATTTAAATTTCAGTTCCTTCTCAAAATTCATTTCAAAATTTAAAGTTTCAAAGTTCCATGGTTCCAATCTAAAAAAACATAAATTTCATCCATTGTTTATTTTAAATTTAACTTAAACATATCTTCATTGTATTATGATGCGCACATACACCGAAAAAAATCAATTAAATACTCGAATATTTAAGGTTGCAAAAAATTTCAATTTTTCCTATAGAAAGTGAATAGCAATTTATTAAATTCAGCAGTGAAGGGTTCACTTATGTCAGTACTGCTATTATTTTTTAGATCAATTGTTATAGTTGCTATCAGATCCATTACTTATACCTGATTGTATTGTGTACTAGCTACATTGGACCTGTCTATCAATTGTTGGAGTTGCATATCAGGTCCATCAACTACCTGATTATATTGTGTACCTGCTATATCGGACTTGTCTGATTGCGCAGAGCTAGAGTTACCAGATTTATTGGGTTTCAAATTCACCAGACTTCGGTTATAATTAGTGAACTTATTGGAAGTGTTCGGCTTAATTGTAACTTATAGATATCAATACTCATTAGAACTTTTTTGATTCATACCTTGCTAAAATTGATTTTGATTACAAAATTATCCCAAAGAATGATTTCCATTGCCTATTTTCGCACTAGGGGTAACTTATAGGTATCGGCTCCGTTAAAACTGCAAGCTTTTTGTAGGAACTTAGAAAAAGGCTCTCGTTGCATAATTGCAGTTTGTCATGTTTGATAAAACCTACGCGGTTTTGTACAACTTGCCTCTATTTTGCAATTATCCTTTTGAAATCCGGTGATATTGAAACAAACCCTGGACCAGCACTTCCAAAGAAAGTTGTTTGTGGTTCATTTGGTGCAACAGGAAGTCAATGCATGTGTAACGCTTTGTTAGCCATATGCTATTCGATGGTGAAACTTCCTTGCTATTGGGGGCAGTGGGATATGGATAAAATATTACTGCTCAGCAATGAAACTTACAAGAACGTGGGGTTTGTAGATGAATATTTCTCCTTTGAAGATTTGCCGTCACAAATTAGTATGGATAGCTTTGTAATATCAATGGAAAAGTCTGAAGTGTTTACGGCAGAATTATCCCTTGACACTCACGATTTCTTAACATTCCCTAATGAGTATAATTGTGGCATTTGATAGCCTTTGGATACGGTATTTCATTTATGTTTTATGGTGGCTATGTATACATTGTTTATTCACACGGCCGTGACTCGTTAGATTTAAGCAATCCCACAGGTACCTCGGTTCTATTAAAATTTAATTCATTCAAGGAAGTGGAGGATTATGTAACGAATTCTATCTTCATCACTTAGGAAACAAATTTGTTTTCTATGCAATTCAATATATAAAAGTAATCTTTGCAGAAGATGAATTACCACAATTGAAAGACAAGTTTCTTAGAAATAAAGCTTCCGTTAAAAAACGAAAGAAACGTCTTATTTCCGATCCAACAGCAAAGAAAAAGAGACTTCAAGCTGAAGATGGTAAGGCACATCAAATATCAAGGTACAAGGATCATCTTAGAAAAACTACGAAACAAGCAAATCTAGTAAAGATCGGAAAAAAAACAAGCAGAAATTCAAAATAGGTTAAAAGTAGCTACCTTTTGTTCCAATCTTACCATGGAGGAAATAGTAACAATCAAGAAAAACGATCGCATGAGGAAATACGCTGCCCAAGCAAAACCTTACAGAAGACGGGATAGAAGCAACCAAGGAAAATGATTGTATGAGGAAATCCACTGCGTGAGCAAAGCTTACGGAAGATGAGATAGAAACGGTCAAGGAAAATGATCGTATGAGGAAATCTACCGTTCGTGAAAACTTTACCTCTTAGAAAAGAAAGTTCTTTAGAGAAAAAGAATGCAGAAGACTAAATGCTTATCGTTCAAACTTTCGTTCAAATAGAATCAAGGCTTTTAAAACACAGGTACGGAAAGGTCCATATTACATCTTCCGTTCAACTGCTTGATAAAGAAGTGTATAATGATATCGACAAATCTGTCTTTTTATTGTGTATTGTAAGCTATGATAATCAGGAATATATTTGCAAAACATGCCACAGGAAACTTTCTAAAAATACAATCCCCTGTCAAGCAGTTATCAACGATTTAAATATTCACGAATTACCTGAAAGTCTTTCAGATATACAGAAATTGGAAAAGGTGATCATTTAGAAATGAATATTATTCAAAAAAGTCACAATAAAGAGTAAAGGTCAGGCTCCAAAAATGAATGGTGTGATCTGTAATGTGCCCATAAATGCTGATGACATTTGTAATAATTTACCAAGAGGAATGGATAACAATGGAATAGTAAGAGTTGCTCTAAAAAGAAAATTAATTTTAAATCAAATGTTTGTTTGGAGCCTGTTCGTCCTAATTTTGTGAGACACGTTCTTATGTACTTGAAAACCTTCAATCCTTTATATAATGATATTCAAATCAATATCAAAAACATACCAAGATTCTGGGTCAATACTATTGACAATACCGAAGATGAAGAACACAATGAGATCCACTTTGTAAATGAGACAGACATCAATGAAGTTAAACAAGTGTTTAAAGAAGAGGATTCTAACCTATTAGATGATTTTCGTGTAGGAGCCTATGAAACAGCGTATGTTCTAGAGTTTTCTTTTAATATCGAAGATAGTTCAAACGTAACAATCGCTCCTGGCGCAAATAGAGAACCTTTACCAGTGATTTGTGATGAATGCTTGCTCATCTTACTTATTTCTTACCGGTGAATTGGATATACACATGATTGAATTGTTAAGTTAAGTCCTTGCAAGTATTTCAATCAGAGACTTCTTAACTATACACAGAGGTTTGCGTCCGATTCTGACTATATTTTTTATGCTCAGTCAGTCACTCAGCATTTAAATCTGAATAATTGTATAAACATTGCAATGAAAAAAGTCAAATAGATGGCTTAACCACTGGTCAGCTTTCAAAAATTTTTATAGAAAAATAAGCAATTTAATTGCCACTGATGACGCTTTTTATTTTATGAATAACTTGAAAGGGACACCAGCATATTGGAAAAGATTTCTCTCTAAGGTTACTGCAATGGTTAAGCAACTAGGCTTGCCAACTTATTTCATGACCCTCTCACATGCTGAATTTTTTTTCATAATGTTTGTTTTTACAAATTTAACACTTTTATAGCGTTTTTATCTATTGTTAGTATGTTAATAACTGTTTCTAAATTAATCTATTTTATCTTAAATTATTTCTAGGTTACAATTTTACATTTCTGTATTTATTTTCAATTTGCGAGATTAGGTTTAATAATCTCATGCAAATAAAAACTAGAACTAGAACATTCAAAAACTTAAAGGAGAAAATTAACAAAAGAGGAATTAGAAAATATGAACTATATGGAGAGAACTGGAATTCTTCAATCTAATCCTGTTTTGCTAGCAAGACATTTTCAATATCGTGTTGAAAATTTTTATAAATATATGGTCAATAATGGAACTCTCGCCAAAGTAATACACTTTGCAATTTGAGTAGAATTCCTAGTACGAGGAAGTCCTCATTATCGCTCCTTACTTTGGGTCGAGAATGCACCAGAAATTTCACCAGACACAAAGGAAGATTACATTTCCTTTGTAGATAATACTGTGAAATGTAAACTCCCGATAAAGAAAATTATACATTACATGAGTTAGTTAAGACTTTTCAGACACATCATCATTCTAAGTCGTGTCGAAAATAATGTTTGCTAATAGTAACTAGCCTGAAAATCGTTATACGTATGCAAAACCGAGGAGGAGATAATGAATATGACTGAAGAAGAGATAAATATTTTTAAAAAGAATATGTTAGATCCGTAATTGGATCATCCAAACAAAGAAATCAAAAAAGGGAAATATGCTGCACTGGTTTCAATATGCTATGCTCAATTTTTATCAAACAACCGGATGGGCCAAAAAAAACGCACCCAAATTTTAAAGTAAAATATTCTCAAGACTACTTTTAATATGAAAGCAATTTTTTCTATGAGTTGTCCTTAATTAATTTGCAATCGACTCAATAAAAATTTTTATGAAAAAAAAACACTTAAAGCTAAAAATTTTGCATTTGAAGGAGTGGGGGTATTTTTTGGTTGCAGAAAAATTGCGTCGAAAATTTATTTCATTAACTCAACCGTATTTCTGTTTTGTAAATTCATCTTATATCCTATAAATGTTTACTCTGGTTATGCTCTAGCACTGTAATGACTTCAATGAAGTCACTGCATTGCTGATACGCCGTTACAGATAGTGCAAATAAAATTAAAAAAAGAGCGTCAGCATCAGAAGCAAAACGCAGTCATGGTTTTTACACAAGAAGACAAAGCTATCATTAAAAATGACTTTCTTGAACGGGGCTGGTCAGCCTATCGAATTTGCAAAGAAAACCCAACGAATCATTGGAACAAAGTTTCCATCCAAAGACTCTTGAATCGCTTTCGTGAACAGGTCTCAATGGACAGATGGCCGGGATCTGGAAGACCTCGGACGGCAATGACAGAAGAAAACGAAGAACTGATTGAAGATCTGATATGTTCGCAAGAGGATAACCTGGAAGTCATATGTCCTGAGGGAAATAGAAAAACATACCGGGATTAGCAGATCATCTGTTAGGAGAATGGTGAAAAAGAGAGGATTAAAGCAATGTAAACGCTTGAAGACACCAAGGGCAGTGCAGCCACAAAAGAAAGAAGATGGAAAGGGCAGGAACGTTAGCGGAAAGATTTGGAAAGGATGCCAGGATTGCTGAAAGGTTGCTATGGCAAGATGAGAAAGATTTTACCCTGGAGGTGCCTCTTAACCCACAGAACAGTAGAGTTTATGGTAGTGGAAGCAAAAATGATATAGGTGACAGTCGCTAACAAGCAGTCAAAAAAAGTCATGGTTTCTGACTGTGTGATGTGGAATGGAGCGACAAAGCCATTTTTCGTTAATGACAAAGGAATTAAAATGAACTCAAAAATTTATAAAAAACATCTTGAAAAGGAACTTTTACCTGATGTTGGTCGTATCATGAAAAGGAATGATTGGATTTTAGTCCAAGATAGCGCTCCATCACATCGTTCAAATTTGGTACAAGGTTTTCTTTCCGACACTCTCAAAATACGCTTCATTAAGCATAACAAATGGCCCCCTACCTCTCCTGACTGCAACCCACTGGACTACCATTTTTGGAATAAGATCAAATCAGAAGTATACAGTGATAGATCAACCAAGCTATTTCTCTGC